>BLKR01004246.1:0-83301 GCA_011170035.1 Teleogryllus occipitalis | reverse complement strand
TCTCGCTCTCGCTCTCTCTCGCTCTCGCTCTCTCTCGCTCTCGCTCTCTCTCGCTCTCGCTCTCGCTCTCTCTCGCTCTCGCTCTCTCTCGCTCTCTCTCGCTCTCTCGCTCGCTCTCTCGCGCCCGCTCTCTCTCGCTCTCTCTCTCTCGCTCTCTCGTTCTCGCTCACACACACACACACACACACAATCGAACGCAAACTTCCCCGCAGCAATTAGCAGGTGGAGTACCAATAGTGGTGGAGTTGGAACAACCGGGAACTTGCCGAACGAAGCTGCTCTCTGCAGGAGCTTCAGAGAAGTCTTCTCTGGTCGATAGTTCCGTGATTTCCTGCCATTAATTGTGGGCGGGTTCACAGGAGGTGCCTCAACTACGGCACACGCCATCTATTCTCTTGTTTCCTCTCGCAGCCCTCGGAGCAGGCGTTCAGCCAACACTCTCCGACCAGTGGCGCGACATCGATAACGAAACATTGATGTTACCTAATAGTGCAGTCGATGAGTCATTTTACCTTGCAAAAGGTCAGGCAGAGTATTTTTTAAAATTTTGTTCGTATTGTTATTAGTAAGAAAACCCCAAGTTTTCCACATCGAAATACTTCGCGAAAAGTTTTGGTAGCCAATAAACCAAAACATTTTTGGGGATTTTCTGTTTTTTTTTGAGAATAACTTTTTACTGGTTGATCTTATGGCAAACACAATTATGTACAATTTTAAAGGTAAAAAAATTCTCTACAAATTTGCTTTATAAATTATTCCTCTCAAGCCAATAATAACGGAGCTACGATATTTTAAAATTTCACCAAATTTTCTTTTTTATTCTGAAGTTACACAAAATTACGAATGGTCTAGCTAATGCAGTATTTTTGAATTCTTAAGGTCAATATAAAAAAGCGATTAAATACTAATGTTTTTAATACTTACTGAAGTTGCATTCGCGTTTGAAATTCAGATAAAGAGTGTTAGTAGGCCTATGCGTTCTGGCAACTAACACCATTTACTTGCATCCAAAATATTTCATTAGAGTAAAATAACAAGATCCGGCGCCGACCTACCGTCGCCTTGCGAGGGTTTCTCCAACCAGGTATCGCGCGCCACCGAAGCACAGCCGCATTCGAGACGAGCTCTAAGCTCCCGACACATATGGTAGTGTAGATAATGTAAGTGTGTGTAAATAGGGGGTGAGGATAGGACAAGGAAGAGAAAGAAAAGATCGCACAGTCCGTAGCACATTTGTAAGGATACTGCTCCGGTATTCGTCTGGTGTTGATTGGAGAAACCAAAGGAAACTACCGATCAGAGCAGTTGGCCGCTAGAAATCTTCTCCAGACAGCGACTGAATGTGGTTAAGAATGGTGGAGGTGGCGAGAATACGAAAGCAATTTTGTACCAAAAAATTGGGATGTCTTTATAGATGAATGTAATACGCATCTCACAAACTAGCTTTTTATTTATTTATTTATTTATTTATTTTACGTCAAAAAACAGTTAAAAACTGCGTATGACGTGCTATGAGGAAAAGCGAATTGTGTGCACATTTTCAAAATTCTGTGATCCCTACACTAAGTCATATACTACTTAAATTTTGAATTTTTGAAAGGGAGAACAAAAAAAAAACTCCCATGTAATAAAATCTATTTTCAAGGATAAACAAGCAATAAATTTTGAAATTTGAAAGGGAGAAAAAAAAAAAACAAAAAAACTCCCATGTAAAAAAATCTATTTTCAAGGGTAAATAAGCAATAAATTTTGAATTTTGAAAGGCAGAAAAAAAATCCCATGTAATAAAATCTATTTTCAAAGATTAGTAAGCAATAAATTTTGGCTCTTATTACAAACATGTAATTTCCCACTGAATTCTAATTTTTTTATGTTCGAAATATTAAAATACATTTTTTTAGCCAAAAATGTATTTTAATCTTCTGGAGGTACTTTGCGTAAGCTCCTGTGACATTTTTAAAATTTCCTAAAAAATGCCTTCAAACGTTTTCTTTAATTTTTTGTTCGAATAGAGGAAAGTGCACTTATAATGTGGTACACTTCCAATTTTTATTAAAACCTCCGAAATTTTGAAAATTGCAAAATCGTTCAACGAAATATTTTTGTGTAGGGAACGAAACATTGCCGAGCATCCTCAATGATTTCCTTAAATTTATTCTGTCTTCCAATCTCCCTCTTAACTTCTCGAAATCCACGTACTTCAGTTTTAGAAAATGTTGCAGTCCATTTATGTCAGCTTTTCGACATAGCCACACTCTTATTACCGATTTTACCACTTCCCCTACATATAGTAGCATGTATTTCAAGAACTACGGCATTGTGTATACGTATTCCATGAAGAACATCGCAGTAGTATATATGTCTATTGGTCTAATAAGAAGAATATCTAACATAGAATTTTGACGTGTCGGCTTGTCAACAACTAATCATCCCTGCATCCCAAACTAGTTTATTTATAATTAATTGTATTTTTCTATCGGATAAATCACCTTGCCAATTGATATCGTTTAGATTTAAATCACTGCCAATAATAATCGGATTACTGGTTCTGTTCAAATTTCCTGCAAGTTCGAGTAGGACTCTAGAACGCATTAATTATCATTTGGTGGCCTGTAATATGCAATAAGCTCTATTGTCTGAGAGTTGTCAATGCTTATATCTACTCATATCATTTCATGCTCAATACTTTTCCACTTCAAGTTCGCGTTTATAGATGATTTAACTAAAATACCCCCCTTCCGCCTCTATTTTCCCTGTCCCGCCGAAATATTTGTAGTTATTTCGACAAATTTTTGAATCTGATAGTTTAGTTAGCCTGACTCAGTACCAATCAGCACGTAATCATCACATGCCTCAATTAAGTTCCAAAGTTCCTCAGTTAAGTTCCAAAGTCCTCAATTAAGTTTCTTATTTACAATACTTCGGCATTTTATCTGCAACAGGTTTAGAGCTCCTACTCATCTCTAATCCATTCACGGAATCTCGTTTTGGCCGCTTCCTTTCACTTCGCAATGTGCCACCCAGCGAAGCTCTTCCTCCCATATACTTTCGAATCGCTGACGCCGCCGTAGCCGTCACCGCTGCCTCTCCCACTGCCTGTGCCCCTGCTGCCCCCCTCCCGTTGTCGCCGACACCGAAGTTTCCTCCTTTGAGGAATGCCCTCCCTCCCTCCTGCCCTCCCGGAATGCCACCGCAGAGAAGGGCAATTCCACTGGGCGTCCGTCTTGCCACTGGTGTCGCACAGGTGCGCCGCAAAACCCAGCAGCTCTAATGAAGATCTCACTGATTGATTGATTTTTTCGTGTTTCCGGGCGTGTCAATTGCTTTGGTCATTAGTCCCGTTAGTGTAGTGCATGTTTTTTTCGCGAGAGATGGCGGTGATCTTCCCCCGCTGGATGGCGGGATCCGGCGCTGACCTATCGTCGGCTAGTGGGGTTTCCCCCTAACCAAGACTCTCCCACCAGCGGGGCACCGCCCCAGCCGGGACAAGCTCTAACTTCCCGACCGATATCCCGAAATATGTGGTAGTGTAGTGCATGTTAGTGTAAGTGGAAAGGATAGGACAAGAAAGAGGAAGGAAAGATCGCGCGCGGTCCATGGCCCGTTTGGTAAGGTACTGCTCCGGCATTCGCCTGGTGTTGATCGGAGAAACCACGGAAAACTACCGATCAGAGCAGCCGGCGGCTAGAATTCTTCTCCAGACAGCGACTGAATTCGACCTAGCTGAAGAGCTAGTGTTGAAAATTCTACCTAGGACCTCCCGGTCAGAGGCGCTGCAGTGACATCAGTTGCACTGCGCTACCGCTCCCAGTAAGATCTCACTGAGCTCGGCGGTTCCTTGGCGGTTGAAATGCACGCCGTCACGGCCGAGTCCTGTCTCGTTTATCCATCCGTTTGGACCCACGAAGAGCAGCCCTAGCCTGTGTGCCACCCACTCCGTATCGCGGTTGACCCGTCTGATTTTGCGAGGCCATACATCCCGGCGGTAGAGCACTCCGCTCAGAAAAATGCAAGCACTTTGAAATCTTTTCTTTGCAGTTGTTAAGTCATAAATATCTCCCATGAGGTGGTCAATCTTGACTTGAATTCCATAATTTTGATAAAGTGTAGTTTGAATTTATAGTTTTTTGTTTATACTGCATAAAACATGGTGTATAAAAGTGGTTGAAAGTCTATTCACATATGGTGTTGGGTTATGGACTATAAATCCCAGGGATAGAAGTGGATCCAAGAAACAGAAATGGAATATTTGAGGCGGAATTGTCAGGTTACAAGAAAAGAAAGAATTAGAGAATAATATAAGTAATGAAACCTGGAAAATCAACCTTAGAACTGATAGAAACGAAGGTTCTATTATGGGACGGGCATATAAGAAGGTTAAACAGTGAGCGACTTCCAAAGAGCTGAGGGAATACCATCCTGAAGAGAGAAGGGCGACCATCCTGAAGAGGAGATCGAGAAAGGCCAAGAAGTGGGAGGAAGATAAACGATGGCGGTGAGAGTTTTAGAAGATGATGCCTGGAAAGAAATAGAGATTAGCTAGCGAGAAACACCGACAGCTGTATACGAATAATTGCTTTACTACTACTGACCACTCTTTTTGCTTCGCGATTTCGGATTTTGGTAATATAATGTAAGGAAAATGTACATCAATGATCTACCCATGCCCTGTTTGCCCAGCCTTACCCTGACTCCGCACCAACTCTCTGCCCAACACAGACCCTCGGGAACCATTTGTGCGGTGAATCGCTGGACACTGGCGGGTCCTCGACCCCCCCCCCCCTCCGCCTCAAAAGGCCTAAGAGTTATCGTTTGCCCTCTTTATTTGGCAAAATTGATTTAAATATTTATGTTCAAATTATGTAATTACCCCCCATGCACCCCCCAATGCACCCCCCATGATCGGATGGATCTGCCCGTCGCCGGAATGGAATTGACGAAATGCTTTTCGGCAAATTGCTGTTGAACCCAATTCATGAAGTATTGCCGCAAGACCCAGTACATCTTTTTTCTTTCTTTCGGTATTTTACGCAGACGTTTTTACTGAGGCGTGGTCATCCAATTTAAAAGTGGTAATGATTTAAGTGTTAATTTACTTTATCACAAATAGATCATACAGGTTAGAAAATGATTTATAAAAGTTAATAACAATAATAAAATAGATGTAATAAGCACATTTTTCTGTTTTGTGTGAATGGAATCGCATATTAGAAAAAATAAAGATGTAATAATTATATTTAAACACATTTGTCCATTTTGTGTTGCATATGGCTTCATGTGGAGGGGTACCACTCCCAAAGTTGGCGACTGCGAGTAAAACTGTCTCTTGTGCATTGCGAAAGTTTTCTCATCTAAGTTTCATATTTGTTATTTCGGAACCAATTTGAAACATATATAGTACTATTTATGGTTTCTTTATTGCAAAGAATTTTCGTATCATCCGCGAAGAGAACTGTTTTTCCGTTTCGAATCGTCGAGGACATATCGTTTACCTATAATAAGAAGAGAATAGGGCCTAAAATCGATTCTTGAGGAACTCCACGTGCAATTGGCAAAGAGTCGGAAAAGTGTGTACATAATGTTCCATCATTGCAGTAAGGTGTTTTCACTCTCTGAGATCGTTTTTTAAGGTACGAACATAAATAATCGACGGCAATACCACGGATTCCATCTGAATGAAATTTTGAAAGTAAAATGTCATGATCAATGACGTATAAAGCTTTTGAGGATCTAAAAATAATCCAATAGATGCTTCGTTTTGGTCCAATGATTCGGCGACATCTTTAAGAAAAGAAAATATGGCTGTTTCCGTTGATTTTGATTTTTTAAATCCATGTTGGCAATCTGAAAGCGCGTCGTGTTTACTGAGAAAATTTTTACTTCATTAAATAAATCAGTTTGAGGCATATTGCTGACGTTCATTCATTTGTTCTACGTGGGTTCACTTGATACCGACATGCCGTCTGGCCAACATCTAAAATGAGCAATTTACATATCTGAAGTACGGAAAGAAATATACGTTTTTTCGTTATTTACGCATAATCATCGCAGTTAATAAAGAATTAAAAAAAAAATTGTTACCTGTGAGATACGTTCATCACTTTTAATCAAGATTTCAGATTAGATTTCGTAGACGGCGTGGTGCAAGTGATCCATCAAAAATTATTTGAGTACTAATTAGTAACATTGCGAATGAAATGTTGAAGAAACCTATTAATCTACTTTTTATAAATAATACTAATTTTGCAAATATTTATAAAAATGTTTTTTTTTTGAAAATTGAGAAGGCTTTTCGGTCTATTAGGAAAAAAAAAAAAAGAAAAAACAGAAAGTATAAGCTGGTAAAAGGAGGTATAACATTTAATGTAAAGGAAATAAGGAAATTGCATTGAATTTGAAGCAGTTGTCGGTCTGGCGTCTATGGTATCGATATTTTCTAAACGGAAGAAAATAACATATTTGAGAAAGCAATAATACATTTTAAAATTTTTGCAAAGAAAAGGCAAGAGACTAATTCGTAATCTTGCGTTTGTTACAATGTGTGGACATTATCCTAAAAGAAGCCCCGTTTTGAAATAAGAGGAAATTATCCACATGGGAAGGGGGATTGAAGTAACGACTGAAAGAGACCATTTACATATTTTACCCTGAAAAACGTTTGTGGTAAAAGTACGTTGTAAATGGCAATTACGAAACCTCTTGTGGCTTTTTATCTTATGATTAAAGAAAAATAAAATACTTCATGAAGAAAGATCTAACAGTACTTTATGATTATTTATTCTGCATCTAAATTTAAATTCCTGTATTTAATGGAAATGAATTGCAGGCTTGTTAAAAAACTTTCGCTTGTGACGCAAAGCGGCCTTAGAGCCACGTATTTGGCTACAAGCAGGGTTTCTTTTTCGTCCTCTCTGCTGTAACGTTATCAGACCTGTATTCTAGTGTAAGAGATAAGGACTCAAGGCCTCATTGGGAAAGGCATACTGTGTCTTCGCGCTATCTAGTAACGATGTTCCAAACTACGTTGCCTTTGATGTCAGAGGCGCACGAGAGAGCGCTAGTGTTCAAAGCCGACACGAAGCGACAGTCCTCATTCTCGTTTTGCTTATATTTTCAGCACGTTCTCTTAAAACTATTTGATTTTTTCGAATGAAACAAAATAAAAGCATATTAGCAATAAATACAAAGCATAAAAACAATAAATACAAATACAAAGCATAAAAATACTCAAAATGCAAAGGAGAGATGTCACTCCCCAAAAAATGCCGAAAATGAATTCACTGCGTCTAGAAGAGAAATGGATTTTTTACATGAAGAGCGCGAAATCAGTTTCTCAGAAATTGATTTTTCAATATCGACGCAAGAGATATAAAACTTTCTTGAAATACAACTTGCGAAAATAATGCTCATTTCACCAAGGAAATGCAATATCACTTTTTTTGAAACAGAATAATGATTATACTCAAAAAAAGTTTCAATGAATGAAGCCACCACAGATGTCTATTTTTATTTCCTCTTGGACATCGACGGAGGAAACTAATAAGGGGTAGAGATACACTAGTTTAAATTTTACATGGTTTATTGAAATATTCATATATGTATGCACATAGGGTCTATTGAAAACACTTGGCTGGTAGGGATGGGTGTGCCACCGCTTCTGTGACTAAAATGGATGAGGGGAGAGGGTGTTCATGAAAAATTAACGTTTCCGAAACGTTTCTTCTAATTGAAGGAAGGAAGGAAGAAAAATAATGTCTACAAAAAGTTTTAAAAAATCGACATGATTTTTGTGATTATTGCATTAAAAATGTAAAGTAAAGACGAACGTTAAAATTGAAATGCAATGTTCATCCCAGGAGAGTGAGAAAGTGTTAAAAGTTTTAGGTTTGTTTAATCCTAAGCTAAAAAATGCGAACATATTTCTGAAAAGACCGTAGTAATAAAAAAAATTAAGGAATGGAAAAAGCACAGTCTGGGCAGATTGTGGTTGCGTGTTGCAAACATATATAACGACTACATTTTGCACATGTGTATCGAGTGAATCTGCTTTTGGCGCGCCCGCATTTGTAACATCTTTGGCGCTTGCGAGGGGTTGCAGAAGGCTCTGGAGCTGCTGTCACAGCCGATGGTTCGACTTGGGTCGGGAAGACTTCGTTTATCTGATGCCTCAGTTCTCTTGGGAGTGATTTGCACTGAGCTCTCTCCTTCAACGCTTCGTCTCCGAGTTCTCTGGCCAAGTTTTTAAGGAATCGGCTGCGAACAATTGGAGGTCCGTTGCCCTGGTTACCGCGGTAAATAATATGAGCGTTTATTCCCGCCACGTTTAGCATACAGTAGAACAGAACCATGGGCCATCTGTTAGACCTTCGTGCGACATTGTAGGCGTTGCACATGTGGTCTATCTTATCCACTCCAGATTTAGTGGCATTGTAAAACTGCAAGATGTCCGGTTTCGTTTGGTCTTCCGGTGTGTCGTCGAGTTCGTGTTGAAGGGTGGAGATTAGCAACACGTTTCTGTTCTTGCGCGGGACGTATGAAAGTAGTATACACGAGTCGTTGTAGGCAAACTTGCTTGAAAACTGTGGTCTGCCTCTTACGTTGACAAAGCTTGAAGGAATTTCGCTTTTGCTCTTTTTTATCGATCCTACTAGTGTGAGTTTGTTCTGCAATAACTCTTCTGCTAGATGCAAACTTGTAAACCAACTGTCGGTTGTTATGTTGCGCCCTGAACCCAAAATTTCTGAGCAAAGTCTCTTTACCACATCTTGCGGCTTATTGCTGACCCGAAACGGTCCGTCAGGCTGTTTGCCGACGTACACCTCCATGTTGTGGGTATAATACGTCTTTGCATCTGCGAGTAAAAACACCTTTATTCCGTAAGTATTTGACTTGCTGGGAATAAATTGTCGAAATTGACATCTGCCACGAAAAAGTTCAAGTTTTGCATCGATAGTGCAAAATTCCCCAATGCAATAAGACTGTTGGCAGTTCTTAACAAATGAATTGAAAATTTCTCTAATAGGCGCTAAATTATCTACTTCTTTTCTTTGTCCTCTTGTATCTTTGTGATCGAACCTCAAACAATACAGCAAGAATTTAAATCTTCTTTCTGGCATTATCAGTCGACAAAGTTCTGTTCCCATTTTGTCCAATGCAAAAATATCCCTAGTATTTGTATGATTATCCTTTTTTGCAGCACATATATAAAGAACAGCAAACAAAGCTTTCATTTCCGTTGCATTTGTGAGTTTAGCATCCCTCTCACGACTGTACTTGGCTTGAACAGTTTTTATTTTCTCATTCGTACATTCAACAATTAGCGAAAGCATATTACTATCAATAAAGCATTCCCAGCATTCTTTAACTGTTTTACAAGTTTTTGCTTTTCCCTTGGCGCCTGGTAAATGAGTGACGAGTGTGTGTCTTTGCGACTTCTTGCTTTCTGGAGGCTTGTCACTTCGCCATTTCGTAACTCCGTCCCGGCCTTTACGAACCATACCTGTTAGCTGCTCCAGTAATTCTTCCTCCGAGTCGGTCTCATCGTCGTTCTCTTGTTCTGTGTCGGTGTCTTCTTTCTGTACTTCCACGGCGTCGTCTTCATCTTCGCTCAATTCATCAATATCTTCTTCATGGTCTTCCACCATTTCGCGTAACAGCTGTCGGTCGTACTCATCGTCGATGTAAAATATGGCTCTTTTATCCATAGCTGGAAGTAAAGTTTCGTGAAAACACACAACAACATGATAAAAGTAACGACGAATGTCACATTTTCATCGTTTTGAGGCAGTATTTGAATTTAAAAAATTTGTGATAGTATTTTATAGATAATTAAAATGATTGAAGGCGTTATATATAAATAAAATTAGAATTAACATAGGTACATAATTTATGTAACTATGTTAATTCTAATTTTGTTTATATTTTTCTTGTATCAGAAAACTGATGATGATGGCTAAGCCATCGAAAGCTGCTCTTATTGAAATAAATAGTATTGTTGACAATGACAACGCCTTCAATCATTTCAATTATGTAAATGTCAACTGTAACTCACCACTAAACCAATTTTATAGATAAGAATACTGTATCGAATTTCGTGAAACATTTTAATTATGTACAAGTTCGAATGTGTGTATGCTTTTCAACAGTAATGTTTTAGACTTAAAATTCAAATATCTCATCGTTCTGAGGCAGTATTTGAATTTTAAAAATTTATGATAGTATTTTAGAGATAAGAATACTGTACCGAATTTCGTAAAACATTTTAATTATGTACTAGTTCGGATGTATAAATGCTTTTCAACAATGTTTTAGTCTTAAAAATCCAAATATCTCATAACACTGAACATATGACATGTAATACAACACGAACACCAACATACCTTTTACTATACGTCTAAATCAAACAACTTTCATTGGCGTCAAACACGTGCGTGATGCCCTGAGGGCTGCCCCAGTGCTTCCTCAGTGCCGAGTCACGGTCGCAGTCATCGCCTCCCAGAACGCAGTTGCTTATCAGAACCGTCGCGCGGCGTCTAGCAGAGGTCAGGGGGAGGAGGCCAGTGCTGCCAATAGAATAGAAGTGAAGTTTTCTCCTCGACGGGAAAAAGTGGGCAGGGGCGTTTCTGTTTGTATCCATTCACATCTGAACTTTGTGTTGAGTATAATGGTAAATGAATCGCGAATAAAACGTATTGTATTGTAATAGAAAATGATTATTGCTTTGAGCCTGGAGACGAGTCAAAAATCATTACTACCTGAAACGTCGCTTCATGTAAATATTGTAACTAAATAACAGGATTTTATAATTTAATGTTTTAAATGAGTAAACCTGACTGAAAAAAAGGCCATGAAAAAATAAAGCGTTTCTGTTTGTGAAGATTAATGGAACATTCAGGTTTTCCTTCCTCATTAAAATGACATTTCTTCTTGGGATGTCTTCAATGAAATTATGTTCACATAAGCGAAAATAAAAAAAATGTTAGAAATACATTAAGTGAATAAATATTTGCATAAAATATAATAAATAGTTAATTGCAACGAAGTAAGAAGCCGCCTAATATTCATAAGATAGGTGTGCCGTCGTGAAGTAGTGGCAGTGAAGAACAATTCCAGTAAAGTTACTGTTGGAACATATCTATAATTGTTTATCGTGATTATTCCATGTTTTAGAATCACTTTATTATTATTATTATTATTATTATTATTATTATTATTATTATTATTATTTTATATTATGTTATTATTATATTATTATTTTATTATCATTATTATATTATTATTACCGTCATATTATTAACATTCACTTGTTCTTCACGGAACGTATTCTTTGCGAACGCATTGCATTGTTCTCTGTTAATAATTTTGTCAGATGTAATACCTACTTCTGGAGATTTTGACATAACTGAATTATGCTCCTTAACTTTTCGGAAAATCTAATTGTACTACAAATGACTGTTTCATGAAAATCTATGTTTTAAAAACATAAAATATTTAAAATATTATAGTAATTGAAAAACTTTAGTTTTAAAATACGTTCAAAGTTAAACATTATCATAATCAATGCATACAAGTCAGTGTACACAGTTGTTAGTTAACTATGCTATTATTAGAATATGGCTTTTATGCTTTTCTTTATAACGTTCTATGATCCAAAAATTTTACTTATATAACTTCATGTGATTGTTTACTCAACTATGTTTCAGCACTTGATAAGGAGTGGCAAACTGCGCCCGAAACGTGTCAACCTATTTGGATTAACGATGGCATATATAGATATTTAATAAATAGCGTAACCCTCTTAACACTTTTGTTTATCTCCAAGTATAACTCAACATAAGAAAACTCCGAATATTGGCGACGAGGAAGTGCTACCAAATTGGGGTGTGGTGGAAACCTCTACGCACTTCCGCAGCTGACTCGAAAAACGTTTCCTTAGGATCCATTTCCCACGCTTCAGCCGACACCCCTTTTTTCACCCCATTCTGACCTTGGTCCACTAATGAGCAGTACATGCTGGAGCATTTTAAAATATTTGAACTAGTTTTATTTATCGGTATATCGCTCTTTAAACTTCAACAGTATTGTAGTCTGCAGGTGCATGATTTAAGTAAATTCAGAGCATGTATTATGAGCTGTTAAACCACTCTCATACTCCTCTCTCTTGCTCTTGCTTGCTGCTTCTTTATTCTCTTTTTCTTTATCTTCTTCTTTATCCTCTTCTTCCTCTTCTTTATCCTCTTCGTCTTCTTCTTCTTTAGCCTCTTCTTCCTCTTCTTTATCCTCTTCTTCTTCTTTATACTCTTCTTCTTCTTTATACTCTTCTTCATCTTTATCCTCTTTCTTTCTTCTTTCTTTATCCTCTTCTTCTTCTTCTTATCCTCTCCTCTTCTTCTTTCTTTATCCCCCTTCTTCTCTTCTTTCTTTTATCCTCTTCTTTTCAGACCAACTTGTTTTTTCTCCGTGTACAATGTATTAAAGATTAGAAAACTGCTAAAGCATGATTCAGCCATAGCAAGTTTGTAGAGTTGATGGATTCAAGTAGAGCGGAATAAAACGTTTTTCGTTCACGTTCCATCAGCCGATTGCTTCGGATTCTCCCTCCTTTCCGCCGTTCTCTCTCTTTCTCTCTCGTTCTCTTTCTCGCCGCAAACCTCGCACATGCAATAGTTACAGACACCATGGTCCGGAAAACGAAAAACAAATGACAACAAAAATTTCAATCAAATGAAATTTGCTACTACAGTTTCGTTGGCCGGGAGACCCTAGTTTGGATTAAAACGCGATGATAGACAATTGTAGGTGAAGGGAAGCGATGTCAGGTTGCTTAACATTACAAACCACGTGTTCCAGAAATCACGAAAACTTACCACTGACAATGACTAAATAGCTACAAAAGTAACGAAATCAAAGGCACTGTGTAAGTAAAGTAGAGAAATAATATTTCATTTCATTTAATTCTGTAGATTTTACATTATTATACTATTCATGGCCTCATGGGCAATACATTATTTGGATCTACTAGAATGTTCTAGTTCAATGAATATTAGAAAGCAAACTGAATTTAATCATTATCATATACTAAATGAGAACTACCAAAAAACTCTTTAAAAATAGGAAGTCAATACCATTTGAAGTATTTCATTATTTTGAACTACTGAAAATATTTTATACTTTGTGAAATAAATGATTTTCTTTTTTTATCAGTTTCTAGTTAGTATTTTTATGTGAATGATAATGGAAATGATTGCAATGCAATCAAAATAGCTTTGTGCAAATAAATATTTCTAATACTGAAACTGTCTTCTTTCCGTTTTAAAGGAAGATTGCTTCAAAAGAAGCAAATGGACCAATCCAATATTGGAACCCTTAAATCCTATTCCTCGTGCAGAAATTTAGCATCATTCATACAATTCATTAGCACATTAGGTCGTTAATTTAAATTCGAATTGGCCTCAATTCAATTCGAATTCGCCTCCGTACTGTCTCAACCTGATCTCCTAATGGTTGAGATATTTTCACAATTTCACGTATCAAAGTTTACAAAAGCAATAAAATATTTAATTTTAACTCCTGCTTCAGTTAAATAATTAATAATTTTGTTACATTTATAAAACAAGAGCAAGATAAACTCTTATAACTCTTAAACATTTTTAGAGTAATCAGCATTTAAAATTTTGTCCCAGTGTGCCCAATTTCCCCAACTCCACTTTGTTTTCTAGAGACTGCGGGTTTGCGGCCAACCAAATTATCTCAAGATTTTTTGTAATTTAATTCTAAATGTCTGGTTTTCATTAAAAAAATCTCTTATCACTCTTTCTTCAAACATTGCATCTTGAGAACACTTACGGGAAACTTTGTTTTCTATTGAAATAGTAGCCAAGTTGGAGACCCTGTTATCTGCCATAGAATTACGTAAATGTGTAAATTCTTTCCAGAGTGCTTATTGATTGTTCCTGTAGTAGCTGATATTGGAATGCTGATACTCAATTGCAACAACTTTTCCGTCTGCTCATATACGATTTAGGGATCTTTATCAACAATGAAAAGTAATAATTGCAAGCTTTGACTTTGTCTTCTGTCCTCTATGTATTAACAAGCCCATTGTGTAGAGCTGCAATGCTACAAAACAATGGATGTACGTTCTGAAGTTATTGGAATTTAAAGTTAGGAAATGTGTTTTGAACTGAGCACGTTTGCTGTCATTTCAGAGTTTGACAAATGAAAGATCATCAAATATGGAGAATCGTTCGTCTGTATGATGATGGAATCAAGTATTTCGAAAGCATGAAGTTTCTCAACAAAATGCTCTCGATTGAAGTCTGTTGTACGATTTTTTGGTAGAAATGCAGTCTGTGATCAGATTCGTTCTCGCGCGCGAAATTGTGACGCTTCGCTACCCGTGTCCAAGTTGAGGACGAGGCTCGGGCCTTCAGCCCTCGCGTTAACATAAAACATTATTGAGTCTGTGCAACGCATAATTACCAACACATTTTATGCGAATACTCACCTTAAAAATCATTTGGAGAGTGTATGTTCTCCATATACTCGCATAAACCCACAAAGATCCGTTCTGTCCGTTCGTTTCCTGTTGCGCGCGGGTGAACGAATTGGGTCACAAACTGCATTTCAGCTGATTTTTGTTTCATTCCATACTTTTGGAGGCATTCACGCACAACTTTTACAGAACGTAAAACTAATATTAGTCTTAGTATTCCTAAGTTGATTGATGCACAAGTATACATCACAAGTGCACATTGTTTGAAAATTCGCTGTAGTTAAAAATTATATTGATTCAGCACAATGAAACTGTTAATATTAAAGATTCTAAAATTTTCATGAGGCAAATTACACAAATCATATATTCAGTGATGTTTACAGAATTTCTTAGTTCTTGGAAATGATTGGTCGTAGACATAACAAAATAATTATAGTTTCATCGTGTTTTTTTACTGAGTGAGGTAATTGAAATCCATGTTGACGAAGTACTTCTGAACGACGTGTGGATTTACTGAAGAAGAAATGAAATGCTGAAAGGCTGCAGAGGAAAAATATCTTAAATGGGTCCGGCGCTATGAAAAAGAAACAGATTCAGTTGATGTACATAACAGTGGGCGAAATTCGCATACGGGTATTTTCGAGGAACGATGGCTTGCACCCGTCCATGACGACCTGTCATAACCGATGCGCCATCAAAAGTTAATAAAAAAGACATGTTTTATTAACAGTTATCGCACAGTTTAATAATGTAGGATAAAACTAGTGGTGCTAAAACAGCACGTAATTTCTCGTCCCTATTTTCCCGCAAAATTACTCGAAAAAATTACTAAAGTTTGCGAAAAATTATACATGATCAAATTTCAAAATCTATCTTTAAAGAACAGATTTCATTAAGGAAAAAAATCTCTATCTTCTCTATTTTAGTTGTACAAATACTCCGAAAAATCTTGAACTTCTGCAGTTTTCGAAAAAACTGGGTTTTTAACGAACACAAGACTTGCACAATTCTCTTAAACGTCCTTCACACACACGTCCTTCATAACAAAATTTAATCAAAAACGATGAAGCCATTTTTTCGAAAATTTGGTAAATCTCCCCGGGGCTTCATGTAAAGTATTCCCCAAAATTAAAACATCGGTACTCTCCAAAATTAAATTACAGGGGCCAAGACTTCAGCCAGATCGATTGGAAATATTAATTTGGGAGAAAATCGGCTGAACGGTTTAGCCGCTAGCGTTGTTCACTGACGGACAGACATTTTATCGTCCGTTTCCATACCATACAGTTCATAGTGATACATTTTGATTCGAAATATCAAAATATTGTTGCTTATTATGTTTGCAAGTTATCTGATTATTTATCTACTAAAGATCAATAAGTAGAAATTAATATTAGGACAACCAATTGTGCAATAAAATAATTTATTACATTTTTAAACATGAATACAAAAATTAAAAATGAGATAAATAAAAAGTAACCTAGTTTCATCCTTTGTAGGACCGTTGAATTCTGAAGATCCTTTAGGATTCTGTCATATAGCAACAAGCTTCATACTTGCTTCGAACAAAATCGCCTTGACCACTGCTGCCGTTGCACAAAGAAACACCAATCGATATGTTCCGCTCACGTGAGCAACATTTGGAAAGTTTATTTTATAAATATTTGTTTCTAATATTTTAAATAAATATTTTAAAAATATTTCGTTGTTGATGGGGAAGGTAATCTCAGATCTTTGATCAACACCCGCGTTTGAGCGAAAAGACACATCGCAAGGAGTAGATGCATTCGAACCGAAAACCGGGAGCGGTAGCTCAGTGTCAATAACATCAACTGATGGTACTGCAGCACCTCTGACCGGGAGGCCTTAGGTTCCTACTCCCCACGGAGGCAGGATTTTCGACACTAGCTTTTCAGCTAGGTCGAATTCAGTTGTCTGGAGAAGAATTCTAGTGGCCGGCTGCTCTGATAGGTAGTTTTTCGTGGTTTCTTCGATCAAAGCCAGGCGAATGCCGCAGCTGTACCCTAACAAACGGGCCACGGACTGCGCGCGATCTTTCATTCATCTTCCTAGTCCTAACCTCTCCCTTTGCACACACACACTAATATGCACTACACTATCACATATTTCGGGAGACCGGTCGGGAGCTTAGAGCTTGTCCCGGCTGGGGCGAGTCCTGGTTAGGGAGAAATCCCGCTAGCCGACGGTAGGTCGGCGCCGGATCTCGCCATCCAGCGGGGGAAGATCACCGCCATCTCCGAGGAAAAAACATACTCTACACTTACGGGACTAATGACCTAATCTGTTGACGCACCCGGAATCACTAACCAACCAAACAAATCGAACTTTAATTATTAAAAATTAAATTCGCGTGTAAGCAGGATATTAATTGGCTAAAAATACATTATATATTTACAATTTTTTCTTTTGTGAAGCAGGGTTTCTCATCTTCAATTGTTTTTGGAATAGTTCAGCTTACTCCAGGCGCTTCGCCACTATGTTGCATCACATTGGTCCCTGCGTCGCCACTGGAGGCGACTGCTTCCGAACTCACGTCGATACAAGAGTAGATACGAAAGATTTTTATCGCCTGCAAGCAGTCGCGTCCGGTACGGAATTCTATTAGTGTTGCGATATCGATAACAAACATCCATGTTACCAATTATGGATGTTCAAATTTAAAACACCGATGTTAATAAAACATCCATCAAAAATAATTTCTTGTTTTGATCATCGTTACAATGCTTAAAACTTCTTTTTAACTTTAAAATAAAATTCGTGAGTATAAAATTTAATTTTACAGTGACCATGTTTATTAAGTTAGAATGAAGATTTAACCGAAAACAAATTAAAAATAATCAGAACAAATAAAATACTCAGACTGAAAGCCTGAGCACCCACAGAAATCTCAACAGGTCGCAACTTTCTGAGTTCGCAGAAAATGGGTACGGGAAGAAGAGGGTAAGCCTTACGCCCACGGTATACGCCACCTCTCCTTATGCGAAACATATGACACGACGTACGATATACCAGGGCATCAGAGTTATCCTGAGCGAGAGATAGTCTGCGCGATGAAGATAGTGGTATTAGTGCACTCTGTGGAACAACGTGAACTACTGTGCCAGTACGATTTTGGCACTGTCTCATCCATAAGAGACGCATACAAACCAACACAGCGTCTTTTACACGGTATTAAATGGGCAGAGACGGTGCCAATCCGTAGGTGGCTCAGAGGTTCTGAAGGAAGCCGACAGATGGCACTACGCCCAGTGCATTTGAAATGAGTACTGATAGAGCATCGAATAACTAAGAGCTCGTTTAAATGAATTACTATAAAGGAAACTATTTTGAAGAGACGATATTTTATACACACATTTGTGGTGAATATTTTCTTTTCCTTCCTGTTTGTTGGTGGTGCCATGGCACACTGGTACTACCCTACAAGCCGCCACTGCCTGCAAGTCATCAACAGGTATTGTATCAGAATATTAATAACTACTAGCTGGAGTCCACCGAGTTGACAAGCGTATTTATTTACTGATACTGTCAATTACACACGAAAAGGAATGAATTCTATCTCCAAACCCACCTTATCCTTTCCTATCGTCCTCACCTTATCACCAGCAATGTTTCTAAAATTGCTTGCGAAGCATCCCATTCGTGCAATTATACTTGTTTTTTTAATGTGTCATTTGTAGGTAGTATCTCCAGAATGGAATGCGGCACGACTCTTGTGTCTTTCTTGATCCTGCCGCAAGATGTCGCATGATCGCGATCGTATCAGGCAGTGCTGCAGATCAAGCCACTCTAGCGGCAGGAATGAGAATGACGCAAAAAGGTGTGCCGCATTCCATCTTGGAGATACTACTCACTGATGCCACGTTAGAAAAACCCAAGTATATATAAACAGAGTGCCCTCTCTCGCCATTCGTTATTTGCTTTCATTCGCTGACCTCGTGACGTGAGATCAGCTAATAACGAGAAAGGATTAGACCTTTGAGCCGGTTCGAGCGAAGCTGTCTTTAAAATTATTGTTCGCAGAACCGGTTGTAAGAGTTTTGTGATACGAAGATTACATTGAAATTTATCGCAATCAAATTGTTAAAATTATTGTAGCTCTGAATCACATATTTCTGCTTGGGATGATATCTCTTGATTTGATCCTCTTGCTGATTCGGACACCACTCATTTTGTGAAATCTTGGCTACATTTTGGCCACCATAGGGCTGCTGACACGGGCGTTAGGAAGAAATGTACAGAATATGCACAGAATGAACTACTTATGTGACCACGTTTGTCATCTTCAGGCATAATTGTCCAGTTCTTACATTACTGTTTCCATAATTGTGTATGAACATGATGCATTAAAAATTGTATGAAGGGGCATGTTATCTCGTTTTCTGAACCGGAAATGTTGGTTGAGAGCATAAACTGATACCTCTGACCGGGAGGTCTTAGGGTGGATTTTCTACACTAGCTACATAGCTAGGAGTCGCTGTCTGGAGGAAAATTCTAGCGGCCGGCTGCTCTGATCGGTAGTTTTCCGTGGTTTCTCCGATCAACACCAGGCGAATGCCGGAGCAGTACCCTACCAAACGGGCCACGGAACGCGCGCGATCTTTCCTTCCTCTTCCTTGTCCTATCCTCACCGCTTACACATACACACACACACACACACACACACACACTAACATGCACTACACTACCCCACATGCCGGAAAACCGATCAGGGGTTTAGAGCTTGCCCCGTCTGGGGTGCCTCGCTGGTGGGAGGTACCTGGTCGGGAGAAATGTCCGCAAGCCGATACAGGTCGACATCGAAACTCGCCAATTAGCAGATCACCACCACCTCCCTCGATAAAAAACATTCCCTACACTTACGGGACTAATGAACTTAGCAGTTGACGCGCCTGGAAACACTTAATCAGTCATATCATGAACTACTTATTCTATTTAAGTAAAAAAATAAGAAGTTATTGGAAATGATTGGAGAGAAACCGTGGTTAGAAAACTACAATGTCACCACTGGATCAGACCCACCGCTTGTTTCGTCCCACTGTGCGACGCCCACTGGGGTCTCCCCCACCCCCACCCTTCCCTTGCGCGCGCACCCGGATGTGGCCGAGCAAAGCGTATCAGCTTTATTGCCTCCTCGCCCCCAGGCCACCGCCTGCACAGAATGGAGGGATCTGGTTGCAGCAACCTCCGTCACTCCCTCTTGTCTCCGTCTTCCGTTGACGACAAGACAGGAATAGCGCTGCCGAGGCTCCAGGTTTTACACCCCCCCCCCAATTTTTATGGGGTAGAATTTGTTCGGGTGGAATGGAATCAGAGGTGGGGTGGAGTGGAATGAGGAATTGTGAGAAGGAGAGTGGAGGAGGGGAGTGCGAGTAGGAGTGGGGTGAAGTGGATTAGGATGGAGGAGTGGATTGGGGTGAAGTGGATTAGAATGGAGGAGCGGAGTGGGGTGAAGTGGATTAGGATGGAGGAGTTGGAATTGAGTATAATAAAGTGGAATGAAGAGCAGTACAGTGGAGTTGAGTGGGATGAATTGTAATGAGGTGCAGTAGGGTGAAGTGGAAAAACAAAATGATAGGGGAAAAGTCGAGATTTTATTCGACTGAATACTGAATTTTGTAAAATAGTATGTTGTGCCTAGGTTGTTCGATAAGTCTAGTTTTCTACGAAAGAGCGCGAATTGATGTTGAACAGCGTAATTTTTAGAAAGCATGATTCTTGTTAAGCAGTTATTTTGAGATTTTCAAATAAATGCGACGCGTATTTTTTGTTGGCAAACAGTGAACACAGATGAACGTGTGAGTTTGACGTGCGGTGTACGAGACTAAGAAAACGAGTTTCGTGCTGTGATTAAACATTTTTTTGAAGGGTTGAACTGCTGCGAAGATCAAAAACGAATTACTACCGCATAACGTACATGTGAATTTAGCACCAGCATTAAAGATAATTTACTACTGGATTAATGATCTCAAACGCAGACGCAAAAGCACAAGATATGCGCTCCAGCCTGCTAGTTGAGGTCACCACGCCGAAAACAATGGAAAAAGTTCGACGGCCCAGATTGACGCTCAAGAAAGTACTGTTCCATCAAGACAACGAACCAGCCCTCACATCAGCAGTCACAATTACAAATGTGCATCAATTGGGATTTGAACTGGTTTCTCATCAAGCATACTCACCGTATTTTTCGCCTATGCCAAATTAAAACTTTGGCTTGGAGGGGGAAAACTTTCATCCAATGAGGAAGTGATTACTGCTCTACCCGTGTATTTCGCAGAGTATGAAAAAACCTATTTCTCCAATTGGATGAAAAAATTGAAACGCGCTGGGCCAAATGCATAGATCTAGAAGAGAACTATGTTGAAAAATAGTGTTTTCTAAAACAAATTTCTTTTTTCCTTTTTTACCAACCTTATCAAACAGCCCTCGTATTAAACATTTGTCGTATGAATATAACACTTTTTTAAATTTCGCGCTTAAAAACATCACCTAATCACTATAACTGCGCATTCATAGGTCTTAAAGTGAATTATTTGGGAAAAGGTAGAAAGATATACCCTATTGTTACGTTAACTGATTTAGTCGCTTTTGGTAAAAGATACAAGTGAATTGGTTGCAGCGATTTCTTCAGAATCGTCAAAACAATTCAAAGTTGGTATCTAAAATTACGGCCCTTATCCATATACCGGGCAAATCTCCCGCGCACTCTCCTACATTAGATCAGTATTGGCAAGCAGTGCAGACCGGCAGTTTGCTCCGAGCAGTTGCCGAAAGCACTTAGGTCGATTTATTGATTAGTGATTTCCTACGTTAAGGTCATCAGTCCCGTAAAAGTAGCGCAAGCTTTTATCGCGGGAGGTGGCGGTGATCTTGCCCCGCTGGATGGCGAGATCCGGCTCCGACCTACCCGTCGGCGATTTGCGAGGGTTTCCCCTCGCAGGTATCTCTCACCAACGGGACACTACTCTGGTCGCACTTTTTCTTGATCCTCGAGCTCCCTAGCCCTCACTCAGCCCGGCAGAGCACGGCCCGGTAGAAAATGTGAGCTCCACTCGGAACGTCACGGCTCAGTTTCCAGTGCGGCCCACCTCCTTCCTTTACAATGCGGACTTCCTAGTCTTCGGTCTCTCTTTCTATCGACCTGAGCGTACCATTTTCCTTCTTGTTACTCTACTATTTCTATAACTATTAATTATTTCTTCAGGATTTAAAAAATCTTCCGTTGTTTCTCACAGCTATCTAGCCCAAGACGAGTTATTACGCCGAGTTTTCTGTCAATAAAGTTGACAGCCCTGCACTGCCGTGACGTAGACAGAACCCGCCTCTCCCCGCACACCCCACTGTGGAGTATCAAGAAAAAGTGTGCGATTAATACCCCAGCTGGTACAAGCTCTAAGCTCCGTACCGGTTTCTCGCTCAGTATACAATATACAGTGCATGTTAGTGTAAATGTGCGAAGTAAGTATCCTCACCTCTTGTCCTCACATCTTATCCTATGACGAGGAAGAGGAAGGAAAGATCGTGCGCGCTTTGTGGCCTGTTTTTTAGGGTACTGTTCGTGCATTCACATGGTATTCATGGGAGGAAAACTATCGATCAAGCAGCTGGCCCCTAGAATGAATTCGACATTGCTAATGTCGAAAATCATGAACTGGAACCCAAAGTCCTCCCGGCTAGAGGCACTGCAGTGACTTCAGTCGATTGGCCTAAGCTGGGTTATGTCAATTCGACTGCCCCTGCCCCATCCACAGGTAGCGCGGATGGCTAGCGCTCCCCCTACTGCTGCGGGGGATATCCCCCCCCCCCAATACTTTCACTGGGAGCGGTAATTCAGTGCATCAACTGATGTCACTGCAGCGCCTCTGGCCGGGAGGTCCTAGGCTCCCACTCCCCACGGCGGCAGGATTTTCGACACTAGCTTTTCAGCTACGTCGAATTCAGTCGCTGTCTGGGGAGGGGAACGATGTGACTGACGAAAAAAATAGTAAAAAATTGAAAAGAAATTATAACTCGAGAAATATATAAATAAAATAAAGATAATGTAATCGTAATTTTATAAGTAGCGTATAGAGTAGTCTGATGTTTCAAACAATTTTCCATTTTTTACCTTTACATAATTAATTATAGTCATTACTTAGAAGGTAGGACACTCTGAAATGAATAAAATGTCGCTAACATTACAATATGTTCAACTTAAATTCATATTTATTATTTCTTGTATTTAACAAGTGATTTTATTAAACACTAATCAGAACGAAATTGTTTTACTGTTTTAAGTGTAATAATTTTAAATACAATTGTCATTTAAAGTATGTTTCCAAAAACGTTTCCTAGGTTAAACTTTGTAATTTTTGTTATTTGTTAAAATAAAAGAACGAAAATACTTTATTTTTTTCGGTGAGAGGAGAGGGGCTACATTTCTGCATTGCACCCGCCCAAAAATTATCTAGCTCTGGCACTGTGTATAACACATTTTTCGAACTGAATACCGTTCATTTAAACAATTAGTCTTTCGAAAGATGATTACATGCCAAGTTTTCATGTAAACAAGTAAAACATGAGAAGACTGAAGTGTTCTGACTGTAATTGTGGGCACTCCCGGATGAAGAAGAAGCCATCTCTGAAGGCGTTTGGCAACCCTGCGTCGTCCCGCACCCCAGAGAGGAAGCGACGAGAGAGAGGAAGAGCCCCGAGCTGGAAAGGTCGTCGCGAAACATTTGCCGCGCGGCGCCCGCTGCATTCCGAGTGCTCCCATCGCCGCGTCGCGGAGCTTCACCGAGGAAGAAGCTTCAAGTGAGATTACGACGTTGCAGTGGCGGCCGGTGCCCAACAGACTGGAGGTTGCATCTCCATCGAACCGGGAGCGGTAGCTCAGTGCACCAACTGATGTCACTGCAGCGCCTCTGACGGGGAGGACCTAGGTTCGAGTCCTGACGGTGGCAGGATTTTCAACACTAGCTTGTCAGCTAGGTCGAATTCAGTCGCTGTCTGGAGGAGAATTCTAGCGGCCGGCTGCTCTGATCGGTAGTTTTCCGTGGTTTCTCCGATCAACATCAGGCGAATCCCAGAGCAGTATCTTAAGAAACGGGCCACGGACCGCGCGCGATCTGTCATTCCTCTTCCTTGTCCTATCCTCTCCCCTTACACACACACACACTTACACTAACATGCACTACACTACCTCATATTCCGGGAGACCGGTCGGGAGCTTAGAACTTGTCCTGGCTGGGGCGGTGCCCCGCTGGTGGGGAGAGTCCTGGTTAGGGGGAAACCCCGTTAGCCGACGGTAGGTCGGCGCCGGATCTCGCCATCCAGCGGGGGAAGATCACCGCCATCTCCCGAGAGAAAAAACATGCACTACACTTACGGGACTAATGACCTAAGCTGTTGACGCGGCCGGAATCACTAACCAACCAACCTCCATCAAATGACGGAAATGTAATTTCCAAAATTCAAAATACGAATATGTAATAAAAATGTACGCAATTCATATCAATTAAAACTAAGTGAAATAAAAGTCTATATTGAAACATTACTTACATAATTGTATGCGTCGCGTCCGTGTAAGGTATGAGCACCTCCCGTTCACGTGGTTCAGGCTTTGATTTCCACAGGGCAATTAAGTTCGACTCCAGCATATTGCAACAAGAACTATTGCTAAAATTATTTTTTCTCAAACTTCTCTCCCCTGGTATATTTGGCAATAATGAAAGATCTTTCACACACATTCGTATTCACAAGAACGTTCGCAAACCGCTGGCCAGCTGCAGCCACACTGGCTTCCGCGAGACACTATGGGACTTCCATCCAGAACGGTCACCGCTTGACAAAAAACTCTTCAAATGTACGTTTTGAATCAACAAACCTAATACCAAATGAAAACCAATTCTCCAAATATCTTAAACAATGCATTAAATATCGTCAATAGTTGACAGAACCTATGTACTTTCAATAACAAGCGAAAATCATAAAACTACGTCGCAGTGTGTCAGACGAAGACAGAATATGGGTATTCCCCTGAGTTTCCCTCCGTCGCCGCGTAGTGCTAGACAACGCCACTAGGTGGTTGCCCAACCAAAAGGCCATATGTTTCCCGTGGTAAATCGTCCAAGAAGCCAAGGTGCCAAGAAGAAATGCTACACACCCATTAATACAGCCAAGATCGTGGTGCAAATCTTGACAAGGCACCAGACACCAGACAGAGCGCAAGTTGGACGCTCTTTGGTTTCAAAATTATTTCATATACATCGATATTGCTGCAATATCTTAAATATGGAATGTTTTAAAAAAAAACGTATACTTCTGAGATAATATGAGATCTTTTTCATTTTCTGGAGGTCGTGCAACTGTGCAACCAAACACGAGCCGCCATTGCTTCGTTGAAGGAACCACTGGTGAATCCAGGGTACAGCAGGTGTGGAAAGGGAGCAGTGGGCTTTCATTTAAGTTCACTCGCACATTACAGCGAATGAGAAAAAGTGGTGCTACAATATCACATACTAATGTGATATTGTACTAAATACTACTACTCACGTGCTAATATATCGTTATGTGAAACACTTGCAATTTTTCGAAAAATCAGGGGGGGTCGTCGAAAATCGGACAGGCGCCATTTTTATGAGTGTATTTTCCACTATTCGAGAAAGAAACTAGAGATGCTACGCCAGTACATACTTTCTCGCATTAATTCTAACTTTTGCAATTTTCGAAAATTTAAATATTTCAATGAAAATGAGACCTGCGGTATTTTAAGCGACCTTTACGATACCCGAAGAAAACGTTTAATAAAATATATCGGGACATTTTGAGAAAATTCGGAATATGTTGATGAGGCTTCATGTAAAATACCCTCCAAAATCAAAATATGTATTTCAAAATCTCGGGGCCTCTCAGTTCGTTCAAAACGACGTGGAATATCAATTTTGGAGAAAATCGACTGAACGGTTTAAGCCTTGAGCGTTGGCCATAGATGGACGGACGGTCGGACGGATGGACATTGCCGTCAGTCGATTTACGGTATCAAGGTACCAGAAAACATGTATCACACAACATATTGGAGTAATATACTACATATAGAAAAAAATATTCATCCACTTTTTTATTACTAGAGCCCAACAATACGAGGTTTTCTGCCAAAAAACCAACTAATTTCCACCTAAGTATTACAGTAATTTCTCTTTATACGTGCGAACGTAGTAAGGCGAGAAAGTAACTAGTAGGAATGCGCCGAGTATCGAAACCTTTTCTATTCTTAGTGTTACTACCCTAAAACTATTCATTTTATTTTTTAAAAAGTGCATGACATTTAAATATATAAAATTGAGGGTTAAATCGCATTGAGGAAGAAATATTTGGTTTTAATATCGGAGATGCAGGACGGATTCGGTTATGGAACTTTTGCAGTTTTCAAAATTGTAGATTTAACGAAAATGGGAACTATATCATATTTATAAATGCACTTACTCCTAATCCAGCTAACAAAATTAAAGGATTTGCAGCCATTTCCCCCAAAAAATTGATAATTTCAGAGATGTATTGTACACGACCTCCAAATATTGAAAAACATTAACATTCGCCTAAACGGCACAATTATATTTTACTCGTGGCGTATGTGTCACGTTTGAACTGAAAATCTCTCAGAGTAGTAAGTTTCACATCCATCCATACATCCTGATTTACGGAGACAAAATTCCGTGCACCTCCTCGCCATCTGCACAGTCTTTGGAACTATTTCTGGAACAGCACTTAATCCAGACGTTTGAGCAAAGTTACAGCACAAATGTCCCCTCAACACGGACTTTACGACCGAAAATCCGAGTTCGTGTTATTGCGGTAGTTCCAATACTGTAGTGCGGTAGTATAATACTTTATGGGATAAGTGATAATGGACACATACATAGCGAATTGATATCATGTCATGAAAACTGATAAAATTTAAAGTTATGTGCTGATATGGAATGTTCGGAATTAAAAAATATAGAAACAGATTTACTTTGCCTGAACTCAGAATGTACACAGATGTAAACTGCACTGAACCTCGCCATTAGTTTATAGTTCTTAGTATTTCTGTTTCGATAAAATTCCCGGTGATTTTTATTTTGAACATGACTATAGTTAAATTTCTCGTGAGTACGCATAGTATTGACATTTTATAAATAAAAAATGTTGTCCAAATGGTTTAATTAATCAACCTTTATTTTAAAATGTTTTGACTCATTAAAATAATTACTTTTTAGTTCATATATATGTTTCATTCATGATATAAGCAGGTGAAAAAATAATCGATAATATATTAATAGATTAATTTATAACAACACATTTAATTGACGCATCTAAATCAAACAAAACATATTAATCGATTAGTTTGTTAATAGAGGCCGTTTACACACCGCGAGGCACCTTGGCGTACACCACTTGTCAGGATGACCTGAAATTAGCGACGGTATGACATGTAAAATATGAAAAACGCCAGTCATGCGGTTTGTCCGCTTGTGAAGAGCCAAATAGAAGGCGAAACTGGTCTAAGTAATGGTGAAACCTCCGTAGTCCACACAAGGTGGATTAATTAGGTACGCCTTCACTGTTTATCACTGGACTGGTGAACTTTTTCCTTCACATCTGGGGAATATTCAAACTTCACTTGCGCCAATGCAGCCTAGAGCTGTAGTTCATGCCTAGATGGGGGATAGGCAGTGAAGGGTAGTGAAACAACATAATAGGGATTGAGTATAGATTGATTTGATCGATTGACTACTAATTCCGGGCGCATATCTCTAACCAGCGGGGGCATCGCCCTACCCGGAACAAGATCTAAGCTCCTGACTGGTCTTCCGGCATGTGTGGTAGCGTACTGCATAGAAGTGTGTGTAAGGGGAGAGGATAGGACAAGGATGAGAAAGGAAAGGTCGCGCGCGGTCCGTGGCCCGTTTATTAGGGTACTGCTCCGGCATTCGCCTGATGTTACCACGGAGAACTAGTGATCAGACCTGGCAGCCGCTATCATTGTCCCCCAGGCAGCGACTGATTCGACCAAGTTGAGAAGCTAGTGTCGAAAATATCAGCACTGTCGAGACTCGAACCTAGGACTTGCCGGTCAGAGTGACATTAGTTTATTAGCTGAGCTACATCTGCCGGTAAATCTTGTTCAGAAATTAATAAACACAGCCATTGTCAAACTAAATTTTGTTGATTTTAATGTTATAGGATAGATAGATAATTTATTTAATTTGCTTTGGGCATGAAGCCCGGTGGCAAATTCTTTACACTTATTATACATCTAATACCATAATATAATAATGTAAACTAAAGTACATACAATTCAATACTCAGTACAAAATTACTCCATTTAAGGCATGCCTACTAAATCCAGAGGTCCTTCACAGACTACTGATCCTACATCGCTTATACTATTACTAGAATTTAATCTTAATCTAAAACTGTTAATATTTTTGGCAAAAGTCTCCATTAGTGCTGCAGGGAACGTATTCCATGATAATAAAAATGTTTAAAACCATCGATGAATTCTGGTCGATGTATTAGTAATATCGATGTTTCAATTTGGAGCAGGGATGTTAGGCAGCATGGGCGTTTGGTTGTGGATGCCGCATCCCTGTGGAGTGCCTTGTTGGCCGTCGTGGGGCGTCGCCTTTAAGCCTTGCCTTGCGGAGGGCGCCTCGACGCGCCGTGTAATTCCTGAATTAGCCCGGGGCGCGCGCCGCCGAGGCCTTGGAGGCGGCGCCCGCGCCGTCCCCTCTCCCCGCCTCGCTCCGAGGGCGCCACTCCCCGCGACGGACGGACTTTCAGTACGACCTAGACGGAATTCAGTCGCTGCCTGAGGAGAAGTCCAGCGGACGGCTGCTCGGATCGGGAGGTTTACGTGGGTTGTCCGATCCACACCAGGCGAATGCCGGAGCAGTACTCTAACAAACGCGCGCGATCTTTCCTTCCTCTTCCTTGTCCTATCCTCTCCCCTTACACTAACATACACTACTACGGGAGACCGGTCGGGGCTTAGAACTTGTTTCGGCTGAGGAGAAGCTCCTCTGGGCGACTTGGGCGTTTCGCCGCCTACTCCCCACGAGGCGACCGCTTACTCCGCCTCGCCCACTCCTCCGTCTCACCCGACACCCATCTCGCCCTCCCACCTCGCTCCCGCGACCCGCTCCCACCCCGCTCCCACCCCGCCCACCCCGCTCCCACCCACCCCGCTCCCACCACGCTCCCACTCCACTCCCACCCCGCTCCCTCCCCGCTCCCTCCCCGTCCACCCACCCCGCTCCCACCCACCCCGCTCCCACCCCGCTCCCACCCCTGCTCCCAATCCCACCACGCTACCACCCCGCCCCAGAAATACGTAGCAGTAAGGGTTTAATTCTCATTTCAATGCCCCTGCATTAAAAAAAATAGCTAACACTTCTCCGAGGAGAGTTAGACCAAAATCCTGTTGGAAGGCAGCGAGTTAAACAGCATAACGATGACAAGCGTGTGTATGACGAACATCTGCCTTGGTACAACTCTTTTGGAATACGGTGACTACGCTACGGACTGGTACCAACGTTTTGGTCAAAGAGTATACTATCTGTATGGGTATACTATCTGTACAGGTTGATGCGAATATTATGCTTTCATATGACCAAAGAACTCCACTTCTTTTTTATACTAGACCTTCAATACGTAGGCCTACGGTGGTCCTGTAATTTGCATTTGTGTGTTCTTATTTGTGTTTCTTTTTGATAATTTATTAGCTGTTTAGTTTCACCAATCTCACAGGGATTTACTGAAAATGTATTTGTTTTTCATTTTAAACCTCGCATAATGATTTTCCAAATACAAATACCCGTAAACTAATGCTATGATATGACACGATTGGTTATTGAACTGTTTGTGTCACAAGTAACGGAAGAACTCTGTAACAGAACAAAAAAGTAATTCCTTATTTATTCTCATTATACAATGTTTATTTTTCCAACCCATTTGTAGGATACCATGACTTTTGTAATGAACGTTCGTTCAGTTTTTATTATGTTCGACTTTCTTTATGCATCGTCGGCCTCATGGAACTACAGTGGATCGATGTGTTTTGCAGAGTAAGAGAGTGAAATAAGGTCGTTTATGAAGTAACTGTGACTACATTTCTTCATCCATCACGAGCGCTTTTCCTGTTCAAACGGTTACTAACAAAAATATTGTAGTTAGCCTGCAACATCGGAGACATTTTCAGTGCCCAAAATCAAAATGTAAAAATTATTTCAACATTCTTTTGACAATTTGAAGTAAATATCAGAAGAAATATTTTTGAGAATCTCAAACATTTATGAATGTGTGTTATAAACAGTTACATATATCACAAAACGTAATCGTCAGTCATCACAACCGGAATAACGTAAAATATTCGTTTTACTATTTTCAAAGTGATTTTTAAGTTTTTTTCCTCCCTGGTGTCGGACACGTTCTTTAAGTTCCATTCAGAACCGGCTGTCAAATCTTTCTCGAGAAACAATCTTAGTAAGTGCATCTACACTGCCATATTTCCACCAACCTGTCGAGATGAATAAGTTATGAACACAGACTCCTTCAGCCCGGCATCGGAGTTGTTTTAAAAGGAAAACTAACTGAATCCTTGAGTTCTGCAAAGTATCCTGCCGGATGGAATCTGAGCTTTGCTTGAAAATTAATTAGTTCTTTGATTGTCCTTAGGGAGAGATATTTTTCAATTTGCGTTTTTAACGAACCACTGGAAGAAACGTGAAAAACGAGACGCTTCCAGACGGAAAGAAGACAAGCCCCTTCAATGTGTACTTGCCATTTACTCCACAATTTTGTTATGAAAAGATAGAAAACGCCCATGTATTACGTATTTTCGATGGTATTCTCGAAGTTTTATGTTGATTTTTTAAATAAAATAGAAATAATCGCCAGTAAATATTACTCATTTTTGGTACAGAAACTAGGTAAATAATACGTAGTGGTGCAACATCAAAACGTACTTTCTCGCATAACTTTTGAATTTTTTAAAAATCCAGAGAGTTCAACGAAAATTACACCTGTGCCATTTTAAGCATCCTTTGCTTTATCCTTGGAAACAAATTTAAGAAAAAGTTTGACGCGATTTTTCGAATTCGTTTCCATAAATTGCTTAAATTTCAAGCAGAAATTACTCGGAAATTATTGTTTCTTTCAAAAAATTGTACATGACCATTTAAAGATATTTCATGTTTTTTAACAGATTTCATTTACGACTACATCTTCTGTATTGTATTTTTGCGGTATTAATTTTTGCAATTCTCGAAAATACTCAGAGTTTGCCGAAAATGTACCAATTTCGTTACCGTTTTTTGTTACATACGGTAAAAAATTAAAGATAAATCGGAACCTTTTTGAAAAATAATATTGTTTGTTTAGAAATTGCCTACATTTCACGCAAAATAAAGCATGAAATATTATGTATGACTGTATTTTAAGTTCTGTTTTTGCGAAACAAATTTTATTAAGGAGGAAATCTATTTCAAACTTCAATATTGTACTATACCAACAAAAAACTGTTTTGAACTGTTTCAATTTTCGAAAAATCAGGAATTTCCACGAAGATGAGGCTCTCGATAATTTTTTAAGCGATCATAATTCTATCCAAGTACAATGTTTAATCAAACTATTGAAAACTATATTTGAGAAAAAAATTGCAAATGTAATTTCGACTTCAAGCAAGATTTCCGCCCAAAATAAAAATATTCGTTTCAAACTCAGAGGACTTCGAGTTCCTTGAAATTGATCGAGAAATATAACTTTGGGGAAAATCGGCTGAACGATTTATGCGCTAGTGTTGACCACAGATACACAGATGGACGGCCGGCCGGCCGAGCGGACAGACTTTTTGCTGTCAATCGATTTTTCGGTGACGTGGACCCACAAAACATAAATTCTGACCCCACGTATTAGAGGAAATAATTTACTGCATACATAGAAACACGATTTATCCAATTTTATGTTACAAGGGTCCCGCAGAAAGAGATTTTCTGTCGAAAAATCAAAACTTTTCCCGCATTTTATCTCGCATAATTCTAAATAATGTAGAGGAAAAGGCACAAACATGGATTACAATTTTATTCATGTTTCACAATATTCAATCAACGCTAAAGAATTAGTCCGTGTTACAAACCCGCGTGAATTTGCTTGAAATCTGAAAACAATAGAACAAATGGCATAAGACTCTACATCAGAGATTTTCATTTGCAATAATCACAAATGTAACGCTCTTTCTCATAACTGGCGCAATCTGCATTTCACATCTAGCACATTTCCAACATAATCCATTGTTCCCCCAAATGATGGCTGAAAAACATCCTAGAGCAAAACAGGCGCTTTACATCTTGTTTACAACGTCCAGATTTTTCTGGAATGCTGGAGTTTCTGAAATATCAATGTATTTCGTACGTGACGCTCAAAACAGTCAGAGCACATGTGAAAACCAGTCAATAAATACATGGTTGTTAACTCCAGTGACTCAGCTCCCAATAAAAATATATTCCACATTCATAAACATAGTAATTTGTATGTTACACATTAGTTTGTACTTAACGACAAAAGATTTATACACCTCACAAAATGTAAAACTTCACCGCTTGTAAATCACGGTCTTCTGCACCAACAGACGAAGTTGGATTGATTGAAAGCATGACGGTGCACCGTTTAGAGTACTTTAAGTCACAGAGCAGCGCCTGCAAAGTGAGATCATGCGGTATTCCATAATGGGGCACCGGGAGCGGTAGCTCAATGCATCAACTGATGTCACTGCAGCGCTTCTAACCGGGAGGTCCTAGGTTCCCACTCCCCACGGCGGCAGGATTTTCGACACTGGCTTTTCAGCTAGATCGAATTCAGTCACCGTCTGGATGAGATTTCTAGCGGCCGGCTGCTCTGATCGGTAGTTTTCCGTGGTTTCTCCGATCAACACCAGACGAATGCCGGAGCAGTTCCCTACCAAACGGGCCACGGACCGCGCGCGAACTGTCCTTCTCTTTCCTTGTCCTATCCTCTCCCCTTACACACACACACACACTAACATGCACTATACACCCACACATTCCGGGAGACCGGTCGGGAGCTTAGAGCTTGTCCCGGCTGGGGCGGGGCCCCGCTGGTGGGAGATACCTTTTTGAGGGAAACCCCACTAGCCGACGTATCTCGCCATCCAGCGGGGGAAGTTCATCTCCCGCAGGAAAACATGCACTACACTTACTAGATTAATGACCAAAGTAGTTGAAGCGCCCGGAAATACGAAAAAATCAATCAATAGTACATTCCTACTTTTCTACATTTATATTTATATGTCCGTTACTATTGAATTTGCAATTTATAGACCAAATATTTTATTATGTCATAAATTGCAATAAGTAAGATTAAGTTTTTCTGCAAAAATATATGATCACAGAATTATTAGAGAGAATATTTATCACAGAAATGTAAAGCACCGATATTTTTCGTGTGGGATAACGTTTAATGCTAATGTAGAAAAAAGTCGCAAACCACTGTAAGCTGCGGGCAATATTTCTTGGGCAGCCGGCGCGCATCGCCGTCCCCACGGCCGCCGCCGCCACTCCCAAGCGCCTCGCCCCGCCGCCCGCCGCCCCCGCTCCGCCCCCATCGCCCGCTGCCTCGGGCCGCTCGATAAGTCCCCAGACTCCGACTTCCAGCCCACCCCAACCTGACCTCCCGCCCGCCACGGCTCCCCTCGACCCGCCTCACTCGCCCACCCCGTCTCCACCATCGCCTCCCCCCGTCTCCGCCTTCTCCTCCACCTCTGCCTCTGCATCGCCTCCACCAACGCCTGCACGATCAACTCCTCTACCTCCGTCTCTGTCTCCGCCTTTGCCTCCGTCACCGCTTTTACCACCAGGCTGCCCCTGTTGTCTCCCTAGTTTTTGTCACCGCTTTTACCACCTTGCTGCCCTGTTGTCTCCCTAGTTTTTGTCACCGCTTTTACCACCAGGCTGCCCCTGTTGTCTCCCTAGTTTTCGTCACCGCTTTTACCATTCCCGATGTCTCCCTAGCCTCCGCCTCACCCACTTCGCCTCCACCATCGCTTCCCTCCGCCTTCGCCTCCGTCACGCCTCCACCACCGCCTGCACCACCACCTCTACCACCACCACCACCACCACCACCACCACCACCACCACCACCACCACCTCTACCACTACAAACACCACAACCACTACAACCACCTCAACCACCACCACCGCCTGCACCGCCACCGCCACCGACCACGCCACCGACCCCGCCGCCGCTACCACCACCGCACCACCACCGCACCACCACCGCACCACCACCGCACCACCACCGCACCACCACCGCACCACCACCGCACCACCACCGCACCACCACCGCACCACCACCACCGCCACCATCACCACCACTCCCACCGTCTCTGCCGCCGCTTCCGCCTTCTAACGTTTCATATACATTTACATGTTACCACACGTATTTATTGAATTTATGTTTGTAAACAAATTTTGAACTACTGTTCTTCATATGTTTTAGTGTTACGATAGTAACGTAAGTGGTTCATGTAAAAGAGAAGATAAGTATCTACAGATATTGTTTTAAAGGCTGTAAGGAAATGTGAATGATATATAATGCACAAAACGTTACAACGTTGAAAATCGGAGTTAGATGCGAAACGTTACAGCCTCCGTCACCGTCTCAATCGCCGACGCCACCTCCACCATCGCCTGCACCATCACCATCACCATCACCACCACCACCACCACCACCACCACCACCACCACCACCACCACCACCACCACTACCACCACTACCACCTCCACTACTACTGCTGCCACCATCACCAACACCATCATCACTACCATCCTCTTCACCGCCACCACCACCAGCACCACCACCACCACCACCACCACCACCACCACCACCACCACCCCCTACGTCCCTGCCTCCACCTCCACCTCTGGTTCCAACTGTACCTCCACCACCATCACCACCACCACCTTCGCCTTTTCCCTCCGTCTCTGCCTTCGTTTCTGCCTCTGCCTCCATCTTGGCCTCCGTCTCCATTACCACCTCTGCCTCCACCACCACCACCTCCTCTTCCTTCGCCTCCTCAGTCGCGAGAATCTTCGCCCTCTCTGCCCCGCCCCCGCCGCCTCCTGCCGTTCAAGTAACGCCGCAGCCTTTCACGAAAGGTCAGCAGCTAATTGAAATGTCGTGTGGACGCGAAGGGCCTTCAACATCCCATTATGCGCGGCGGATCAAAGCTCCCGGAGCCAATGCATGTTTTGTAACGTCCAACAGCCACGTTCGTTTCATTGGAATTGCAGCGCTTGCCGGTTTACTGCAATAGAGTCGTTGACAACCTTTGTCTCCCGATGAACCGCTTCGAACATTTTGAAATATTGCGCGGACATCCTACGTTAACAACGAGCTCCCAGTTGCAAGGCTTGTAAAAGACTTGTTTCATATATTCAAATACTTTCAATTGAAAATTAACGGTGCTAGACAATGGCACATGTATTCTCTTACTAAATTGATTCATATTCTCATGCGTCAGGGTAATTTTTTTTGGTAATGACCAGCCCTCGTCCCAACTGCTACATAACGGCGCTTAAAACACATTTTTTTCATTTGCCTCAATTTTTTACCTAATAACATAATTTCAATAAAAATTTTAAAATATTACAGAAAATGGAATCTGGTCCTATATGTAAAATTGTAATTGAAAAAGTTGGAGCCGTATGTGAGAAAATATCGTTTGAGTGTTTCTGAAAAAGCGCAATTTTCAGTTTATTTTCTCAGACAGGAAAAAAATCTTTAAAAAATCTTCAATACTGTTGTTGGAGAAAGACGCTGAAAACAAATTGTGAAAATTTAGTAGGAAGCTGCTGAACCATTCAGATATTTTTTCCAAAATTGGCATTACCCGATCGATCTGAATGAATTCAAGACTGCGATTTTGAAGCGGATATTTTGATTTTGGGGGTACTTTACAGGAAAACTGAATAATATTTTCCCAATAATGGCTCCATTTTTTTTATTAAACTTCATCCTTGGAGAGCATAAAGGACACTTAAGAGTCTGATGCAGGTCTCATTTTCGTTGAAATCCCTGATTTTTCGAAAATTGCAAACCTTCAATTTTTTTGCCGGCTTCTGCGATGTGGCCACTTAAAATAGAATGAAGCTGTTGGAAGGTTCTTGTCATCTGCCGAACTACGAACTATCATTCCTAATTTCATAACGTAGATGGAGGTCCCCGTATTACCATAGGGTCCGGCCGGAACTCTCTTAGCATTAAGAAAATTGCAAATGTCAAAAACTAGAATTGATAGATCAGTATTCATTTTAATAAGTGCAGGAATAAGAAATTGAGGGAATGATATCATGTTTGTAAGTGGGGGGATGTCCGCTGAGAAAATATTTCGGTTTCAGGGATAAGTTGATCCGCTTTAAATGCAGACGGCGAATATAATAACTTGGTGAATGAGAAAAACTAAGAAAGAAGCAAGGAAAGATGTCAAATATTTCGTTAAAGGAAATGTGGCAGAGCTGTTTCTGTTCGTTCAAAAAGTATGAAAGACGCAAATAATATGAGGTTCAGTAAACACCGAGATAGTTATATAGACAACTTTGAAGGGAAATAGACATAATTAAGGAGTAGGGTTAGAATTTTATACGGAAGTAAAGGCGCAATTTAAATGAAATTGTTTGCTTCAAGCACAAACGAGACAGCGAGTGATGAATGGCAGGAGAGAAACAAAACGGGGATAGAATGAGACAGGGTTCGAAACCGGAGATGTAATGTTGCCAAGGGTTTCTTTTTGATTAATGAGTTGATTTTGCCTGAGACTACAACGAAAATGAATGAACCTGACTTTAATGAAAATACGATTTACATTAGGTGACGCCTGTTGGTAAAACAATATTTATTACCAGTCTTGATCATTAAGGTATTTTCTTACGTGTTGGTAAAAGAAAGGCTGTTTTGAAAAAAATATGTTGAAACCTAAAAAAACAAAAAAAATATACACTCGGTTCGGATAGATTTTAAAGAGTTTAAATTTGTAGACAAGGAAAAAATGTAGAAAATGGGATTCATTCCGAATTCAATTAGTTAAGTTAAATTAGTAATTTTCATAATAATTTCATTTTATTATTTCGTGATTACGGGCGCTTCAATTAAAATTGTCATTAGTTTCGTACGTGTAGTGTATGTTATTACCCGGAAAGTGGTGGTGTTCCTCGGCTATCTGTGCAGAATTCCGAAGGCTATAAATCAGAATTTTTGAAGTAATTAAAATGATTTCGTGGGAAAATCTCTCCAACGTCTCCATTCGTATTCTCCGAAAGGAAGGTACAGCGAATCTGTATTAAACCTTACATTGATAATAAAACGAGGAAGATTGCAAGAATCAAACAACGAGCATGGAAAACATAAAACACAAAACGATGGATATTACTAAGTAAATTCGACTCATATGTACATCAGCAATCACACATACAACTGGTATACCCAGCTTGTGCAGACAAGCAAAAAATGCAGTTGAAACTACATCTGATCCCCGGGAAAAAGATGACCTTTTTGCAGATGAATTCCGAAGGGTTTATACGATAGAATGAGATATGAAGATTATAGAAGTCCTAGATAAGATCAAAACTTTGGAAAAATATCGAATTTACTAAAATTCTAATTGGATAAATTATGCAGGGATTAGATATAAAGCAGCCGATCCAGAGAAATCCCCGTTAAACTTCCTCAAAAATTGCGCTATATAGCTCCCGAAATGAAAACCATTTTCATTTCCCTAGATATTGGCCAGGTACCCGCTGCATGAAAAAGCGTCTGTATGTTAGCTTGTCAGCTAGGTTTAATTCAGTCGCTGTCTGGAGGAGAATTTTAGCGGCCAGCTGCTCTCATCGGTACTTTTCCGTGGTTTCTCCGATCAACACCAGGCGAATGCCGGAGCAGTACCCTAACAATCGGGCCACGGACCGCGCGCGATCTTCCCTTCCTCTTCCTTGTCCGGTCTTCACCCCTTGCTCACTCACACTAACATGCTCTACAGTACCACACGTGCCGGGGGACCGGTCGGGAACTTAGAGCTTGTCCAGGCTGGGGTGGTGCCCTGCAGGTGGGAGACACCTGGTTGATGAAAACCAGGCTAGTCGACGGTAGGTCGCCGCCGGATCTCGCCATCCAGCATGGCAAGATCACCGCCACCTCTCGCGTCAAAACATGCACTACACTAACGGGACTAATGACATTAGCAGTTGACGCACCCGGAAACGCTCTCAATCAATCATGTAGTGTATCTTTATCCAAAGTAACTCCATCGTAAAGTTAAGAGTTGGCGCATGCGCAAGTGATGTCGTAACGTGTACACGGCACAGCGCTGACGCTCCGCGAAAGAAGGGCTGGGCTGTCGGCAACAAAGGGGAGGGCGCGCCGCTCAGCCGGCGCCGGAGAGGCTTTTAGGGCTGGCCCTTGGCGGAGGGCGAAGGGGCGTGGAGAGGGCGTGGCGGGCGGTTAACGAGGCGGGCGGCCGCGAGACAGCCAGCGCTGGGAGGGCGTGCCGGCCCAGGCGGCGCCGCGGCGCTAATTGCGGGCAACGAGGCGTACGAGGGCGCCACGCCCACCTCTCCCTCGCCCCCACTCCTGCGCTCGCCATCTCCCTCCCAGCCCCGTTCCATGGTACTATTCTGCCCCACCTCCCTCCGTCCCGCTCCGGCCTCACCTTGTCCTCGCCCTCCTCCTGTGCAAACCTGATCCGCCCATTCCCACTCCTGCATTTGCCGACACGCATCTCCTCCATCCCACCCTGCTTGTCCACAGTCCCACCCTACTCTCTCCGCCTCGTTCCGTTCTAGCCTCACCCTCTCTCGCCCCGCCGTTCCCATTCCGTTCCCACGCCGCTCCCAACCCATCCCCCTCCGCCTGCCCCAGGTGCACTCTTCCCCGCTCTTTCCAGCACCGCCTTGTCTCTTTCCTGCACTACCCAACCCCGTCTCTTCTCCGCCCCATCCGGTTCCACCCCATTCCGTCCTGCTCCGGCCAGCGCCGTTTCGCCCCATCACGCCTGGTCCCACTCCATCCCGCCCTGCCCTCCCTGACCCTCCTTGCCCTCTGACTTTCCTCGCCCCGCCCTCCCTGACCCTCCTCGCCCTCTCTGGCTTTCCTCGCCCCGCCTGGACCTGCATTGCCCCGCCTCGCCCCGCCCCACCCCGCCCCACCCCGCCCCACCCCGCCTCGCCTCGCCTCGCCTCGCCTCGCCTCGCCTTGTCTCGCCTCGCCTCGTTTCGTCCCGCCCCGTCCTGCTCCGCCTCGCCTCGCCGCGCCTCGCCCCGTCACTCTCCCGTAGCCACCTAGTCCGAGCACCTCCTAGTCCAAAGATGTCCAACTTGCAGGCCTCGAGGAACACGACTAAAGCTTCAATATGGTTGAGAGCCATATTTTCATTACTCGAGTGATCCTCACCTGATTTCTCCTAATTGTTGGTCTCGGCAGATGGCCCTGCTGCTATGAAACGGAAGGGGGGCGAGGGAGGGGACGAAACCATGCGTGATATCACGCTAGACCATTCGTAACGCAGTGAATCATATTGGGATGATTTCCAATTTCTCAATTTACTAGGAAAACGATCCTAAATCTAAACGTCACCTATTTTTACATTAAGGAGGCAAGAGTTTACTCCGTCAGGAAGCGTGCTCTACTTCTCGCCCGACATGAATGCAAGGGAAGATACCCATTTTTATGGGTCATTATTTTGCATTTTTGTCGACTTCGACTAATAAGTCTTTTTTACTTACTTTTTAATGCATTTTTTGCTGACATCATCCATTTTAATGTCATTTTTAATGGTACTAGCTTGAAATAATATTTACGAGATGCCACAAATGTTCTTAAAAAAATTACTCAGTAGTCTATTCGATTTGTTCGCTCAGAAATTGTTTTGACAGCCTTTGTAAGTATGTGATTTTTGCGACGTATATCAGCGACGATGCCGGTTCGGCCGATTTCGGGATAACTATACAGAGATTTCCTGGCAAAGAACAGTCGAAACCAAAAGTTTCCCAGCTGAGTTCACTCGAACGAATGGAAGAAGCCTCGATTACATCAGTAACGTAACCAACAGCTTGAGTTGTTCATGATCTGGTTTTGATAAGATTTTTACGTCATTTCTCTTTGGTTTGAGGGCATTTTTAAAGCATTTTAAGAGCACTTGATCGATCATTTTAGGCGATGTTTTAGATCATCAAAATCCGCCCCCTAGTAGTAACCTTCCATGGGCCACAATAAATGGCCCGGCGAGTCGCATACGCCCCGCATCATGAGCCCAGCGCGCCGCCAGCGGGTCGTCAGTTGGAGAACCCTGGTCTAGACCCATCTCGCCTCTCAATTTCACAGGAGGAAAAATAGAGCAGGAACGTCTATCGCTGACCGGCTTAGGTGGCTCAGAGCATCGATTAATGTCACTGTTGTGTCCATACGGGAGGTCCTAGTGTTTCACTCCCGACGGTAGCTGCATTTTCGTCACTAGCTACAGTAGCTAGATCCACTTCAGCCGTTGTCTGGAGAAGAATTGTAGCGGCCGGCTGCTCTGATCGGTAGTATCCCAAAAATGTAATCTAAGCCAGTTGGGATGTACAACTCAAGCTGTTAGATACGTTACTGATGTAATCGAGGCTTCGTCTATTCGTTGAAGTGAATTTCAGTTTTCAAACTTTTGGTTTGGACTGTTCTTTACCAGAAAATCTGTCTTTAATTATTCCGAAATCGACTGAACCGTCAATAACGCCGACAGGCGTCACACATTACATACTCACAATGACTGACATCACAACTTCTGAGCGAAGAAGTCGAATGGGCTACCAGGTACAGGGTATTCCTCGGGATTTCTCTGGATAACATTTATTGCATTTCGTAATATTATTTGAAGGAAGTACAATTAAGGTGATATTAAAATCGATGAAATCAGATTAAAAATCCATTAAAAATGCCAGGAAAGGGTAAAAAAATGACTTATTAGAGAAAATCAACGAAAAATGCAAAAAAAAAGTATAAAAGTGGGTTATTTCCTTTTGTCATAACATAAAATGAATTTCCAAAGTAAACGGCATTTTTCTAAAGTGAAAAGCAAAAAAGACATTTCATTAAAATCCACCCCCCATAACAATTACCATATACTAATCATATCGAAACGAGCACCGGGAGCGGTAGCTAAGTGCATCAACTGATGTCTCTGCAGCGCCTCTGATCGGGAGGTCCTAGGTTCGAGTCCCAACGGCGGCAGGATTTTCGACACTAGCTTTCCAGCTAGGTCGAATTAAGTCGCTGTCTGGAGGAGAATCCTAGCGGCCGGCTGCTTATGATCGGCAGTTTTCCGTGGTTTCTCCGATCAACACCAAGCGAATGCCGGAGCAGTACCCTACCAAACGGGCCACGGACCGCGCGCGATCTTTCCTTCCTCTTCCTTGTCCTATCCTCTCCCCTTACACACAATAACACTAACATGCACTACACTACCGCTTATTCCGGGAGACCGGTCGGGAGCTTAGAGTTTGTCCCGGCAGGGGCGGTGCCCCGCTGGAGGGAGAGTCCTGGTTAGGGGGAAACCCCACTAGCCGACGGTAGGTCGGCGCCGTATCTCCCCATCCAGCGGAGAAAGATCACCGCCATCTCCCGAGAAAAAACACGCACTACACTAACGGGACTAATGACCGTAGTAGTTGAGTGTAAGTTAAGTAAAAAAGTGTTAAAGTAGTAGTTGATGCCTGGAAACACGAAAAAATCAATCAATCAATCGAAAGGAGTATTCCAATAAAGTCCAAGCATATGGCATTCGGAGAAGGAATTATCAATTTAAAAAAGTGTATTTTTTCTTCAATAAAAATGTGAGTACGAAATCAAATTGCCCCCTCCCCCCGTTAAATACGTTCTGGATCAGTCCACCTCAACTACATCATTTTAAATGCGAATGTAAATACTCGTTAGCTTTATTGGGCATTAAGAGGTTAAAAAAAGGTTGAAAGTGCTTTGGTATTACGAGTATAATAATCGTTTCGCAATGATTTTGGCCATTAAAAGGGATAATCGCTTTAGGGAATAGTCGTTAAAGAGAGAGAGAGTGAACTGAACTATGCCGACAAAGTAAATGCATTAATGATTTTAAGATAAGCCCTGCATCCATGAGTCGACAATGGCTATAAAATAAATTCTGTAGAATACGACTTAATCTGATTAAGGGATAATGCATTTAACTTGATCGGATGGAGCAAACGTTATTTATTGAAAAACCCAAATATCACAGTTCAAATTCTTTGATCAATATGCTTGTTTTGATATATGGTGATATCGTCTCGATATAGGGGCAAGGTAAAGCGATAACCGCAACAGAAAGTTAGAGAACAATTATAATGATTCTATAATAATAAAATGGAAGCGTCTCAATTTGGTGTCTTCACTATTTGAACATAACTGTCTTTTCATGATCTGAACTCGTTATTTTCACGACTAGTGGTGGATTTTTGATTGATTGAATGATTATGGGCACGTCAACTGCTCAGGTCGTTAGTCTTGTGAAAGTAGTGCGTGTTTTTTTATCGAGGGGGGTGGCGGTAATATTCCACCGCTAGATGACAATATCCCGCGCTGACATAAACGTCAACTGTCAGGGTTTCCCCAACAAGGTATCTCTCATCAGCGAGGCACCGCACCAGCCGGGTCTAGAAATCGTCTTTTTTCCCAAAGCATTGCATTACTTTCTCTGCACTGCGCAAGCTGTACGCGAGAAAATAAAAAGACAGAATACAAAAGAGGAAACTTTCTAAGAGAGTATTTGTACTCTTAAAGGAATACAACTGGTAACCCTAATCCACCGCGAGAGGTGGCTCAGTGCATCAACTGATGTCAATGCTGTGCCTCTGACCCGGGAGTCCTAGGTTCAAGTCCCGACAGTGGCAAGATTTTAGACAACAGCTTTTCACATAGGTCGAATTTACTCGCTGTTTGAAGGAGAATTCTAGCGGCCGGCTGCGCTGATTGTTAGTTTTCAGTGATTTCTCCGACCGACACCAGGTTCTTTGTCCTATCCTCACCTCCTTACTTACAGAGTTTCATGCAGTACACTGTCACACATGTCGAGGGACCAGTCGGGAGCTTATACTTTGATTTATTCAAAGCTGCCTTTGACGTAAATCAGCTGTTAGGATGTCATCCAATCGGATTAGTTGGTTGGTTGTTTGGTTACTGATTCTAGGCGCGTCAACTGCTTTGGTCATTAGTCCCGTTCGTGTAGTGCATGTTTTTCTCGGAAGATGGCGGTGAACTTCCCCCGCTGGATGGGGAGATCCGGCGCCGACCTACCGTCAGCTAGTGGGATTTCCCCTTAACCAAGACTCTCCCTGCAGCGGGGCACCGCCCCAGCCGGGACAACCTCTAAGCTCCCGATCGGTCTCCCGGAATATGTGGTAATGTTAGTGTAAGTGTGTGTGGAAGGGAGAGGATAGGACAAGGAAGAGGGAGGACAGATCGCGCGCGGTCCGTGGCCCGTTGGTTAGAGTACTGCTCCGGCATTCCCCTGGTGTTGATCGGAGAAACCACGGAAAACTACCGATCAGAGCAGCCGGCTGCTAGAAGTCTCCTCTAGATAGCGACTGAATTCGCCCTAGCTGAAAAGCTAGTGTCGCAAATCCTTCCGCCGTTGTGAGTGAGAACCTAGGACCTCCCGGTCAGAGGCGCTGCAGTGACATCGGTTGATGCACTGACCTACAGCTCCCGATTCACTCATTACGTGTCTCCGCCTCGTTTTGCGCCCAGTTGCCGCCCCAACTAGCAGCTTTCTCCGTAGGCCGCCTTCACTTGCAGGAGGCGCTGGTCTATTAATAAACCCCTCTTCGCCACCGCTCATCGCCTAACAGTCCCCAACAAAATCTGAATAATGGGCCGGATATAACCTCCTCCGCCGCCGCCGCCGCCTAAGCCGTGGGCGCCCGGCTGCCTGTGACGTCAGCCTGCTTTCGCAACCGCGCCTCCCCCGCCGCTTCTAATGACGCCCTCGCCAGCGACCGTCGGGCCCGGAAATAATCCGATTGTTTGACGACGTCCTGAAGGCGGAGAAAGATTTATCACATTTTAGCTCAGACACGACGGTGAAGTTGGCAACAGCTGTGATTAATTCTGGAAGTAACTTCCGCTGTCAGATTCATGTCAGCATTTATGACTTTGGGAATTTAATGCTTGGATTCGGAAAATAAAACGGGTCAGTTGTCAGTGAAGATTTCTTTCTTTTTGGTGGACCCCACTTTTTAAAGTCGGGTAGACGAGATCCTTAAAGACAAACGGAACGTTTTGGGCCTACTTTTGGTACAATTTTTGCTCCATTTCAAACTATTATAACTTTTGATTGCATAAAGATAAGAACTTGAAATTTGGCTATTTTGAAATTACCTATTTTCTGATCATTATGTATTTTTTCAGTGGTCTACAAACGATTGTTTTGACGTAAGCCTAAAACAAATATACATTTACAATTTAACTTTCGATAAACATACTTCTGTACCATTTTTACAGAAACTGTTAGCAGTAGAAACTTCTTGTTTTTTTAAATGAAAGTACTGATTCTATTTGAGATAACAGGCTAAAATTTATTTTGTTTCTTGATATAATATTACAGAAAAAAATTGTAAAATTTTAGTTTTTTTATACACTTGTTTTTTCCATTATTTTAATTTTATATTGTTATTCAAAATTGCAAAATTATCAATTTTTTTAGCCTGTTACCTCGAACTCAAATTGACAAACTACTGTAAAAAAAATCATGTGAATATCTTGCTTCATTTGAGAGAAAATTGCACCTAAGTTTTAAAAAAAATCACTTAACGGGAAAGGGCAAAAGAAGCAAATAGTATTGCCTCGAGTGGCATTTAAATCAACATGGCGCAGGTATTTAAATGCCCATTTAAAAGGCTTAAAATGTCCGAAATCAAAAAACAAAATATACTACCTTGTTCGGAAAAGTTCAAAGAATTTTATGGTGTAAAAAAAACAAAATTGCATTTTTTGAGCCCAAGAACCCTGTCTGTCCGTAAGGGGGGGGGGGTCTTTACGTTTTCTGCCCGAAGGTTCGTGGATTCGAACCTCGCCTGAGGCATGATTGTTACATTATGTGTTACGGAATGGCAGGATTCTCCCGTATGTAATCCTGGAATCTTTTTCTACATATCCTCGCCTTAAATGTATTTATATTATGAATAAGTTACGTGGTTCAGATTTAAAAATACTTTTTCATACGTTTTTCAGCTGTAGATGTAGAGTAGTAGATGTAGTAGTTGTAGATGCAAAGCAATAGATGCTGCTCCTGTACTTTTGAATGGAAGTGAATCGAAAGTAATCTTGGAAAGAGATAAAAGTAGAATTCAGGCGGCGGAAATGAAATTTTTAAGAAGTACTCTAGTATACACCCTCCTAAATAAAAAGAGGAATGTGGATATAAGAGAATAGTTAAATGTCACACCTGTGTTGGATAAAATACGTACTAATAAGAAATGGTGCGAACATTTGGAAAGGATGCCGAATGAGATATTGTCGGCATTAGCTCTTCTATATATCCCACAAGGAAGAAGAGACGTAGGCAGGTCAAAGAAAAAGTGGACACTGGAACAGGTTGAAGCCTAATCCTTTTTGGTAGAAGAAGAAATAGAAGAAGAAGAGGAAAAGGAAGAAAGGAAAAATAAGAGAGGGAACGTGATAGAGAAGGACCGCGAGAAGAAGAACGAGGATAAGTGTGTGTTCTTATTTTTCGCTTATGCAGAGAGCCATACAGCGAGGCCCCCGGTAGCTAGTGACTGTTAAAATCCAGCACAGCCGTCAGGTGCCTGCAGTGAGCACTCAACAGTCAGAAGTGCCTCGAGTACATTCCTTAATAGGAGGAAAGAAGTATGATGTATAATCTTCTTCAAATGAAATGTTTCACAAGTTAGATTACATGCATCGACTTGCAGTGGGAAAAGCTAGAAAGGTCTAAGAGTTAATTTTGTGGCTTCCATTGGCCCACATTGCACGATTTCAACGGCTGCCCGCGTCTGGCCTTTGTCTGCTGGGGTATGACTTCACTCCCCGCTTATTAAGAAGAAGCCAATAGACGGTACTACAAGGGAGGAGATTATCTTCTACTGCCATGTAGCTCCAGTGCTTGGTTTATAAAATTTTACGTTACGGAACGACACTCAAATTAATGATTAATTCAAAAGAAATATTAAATTATATTATAAATATGTAACGAATATTATAAATGACACTTGATAACAATAATAATAGAAACACTATTGCTACTGCTATTGCTTCTGCTACTGCTATTGCTTCTGCTATTGCTTCTGCTACTGCTATTGCTTCTGCTACTGCTATTACTTCTGCTACTGCTATTGCCTCTGCTATTGCTTATGCTATTGCTTATGCTACTGCTATTGCCTCTGCTATTGCTTCTGCTATTGCTTCTGCTATTGCTATTGCAACCGCTGTTGCTACCGCTGTTGCTACCGCTATGGCCACTGCTATGGCTACTCCTACTAATAATGTTAGCACTGCCTCTATGTGAATATAATACTAGTAAACAAAAATTTTACTATTATTATATATTATTATTTACTATTATGATATTGTTTCTTACTAATAATTTTATCACATTCGTGGAAATGATATCATTAAATGAAAACATATTTAATTTTGAGTTAACGAAAGTTGATCGGAGTAAAATCAAAGTTGAATTTTCCATTTTTTGCTTCTCGAGGTACGTCGCACTCAAGGTACCGGAACGCCTTTCCGCTGCATTCCGCCAGAAGCCAAGCCCTGTATAGATTCATTTAAAGAAAACTTTCCTCTTCTGGCTGCAGGAGCGCTGAGGGACATGGGCGGTTAACACACGAGGGAGGGAAAGGCTGAGAGTTCTTTCTCAGAACGGTAACTTTGATTTCCATCGTTTACGCGTGGATTAATGGTGGGACAGGCTTAAAACTCGATCAAAACAAACTTCCACATCGATATCAACTAAAAAATTGTGCTACATTTCCCCTCAAATATCAGAGCAAATGTATTATTTGGTAATTACCTCCAAAGGAAGAAAATAAATCTCATTTCTCCCTTCACTCTCGTGGAGAAACGCGTCTCCCAACCGTCGCCAGGTCAAGGAAGAATGGTCATTCACGGAGACAGTGGAGTTTGCGAAGAAAGTAGAAATTTTTACAAAAACTACATCGCTAGGTCGAATTTAGCCGCTGACTGGAGAATTCTAGCGCCCGACTTCTTTGAGCGATTTTTTTCGTGGTTTCTCTGATCAATACCAGCCCAATGGGAGAGAACGTCCCTAGCAAACGGGTCATGCAACGTGCGCGATCTGGTCCTATCATTCTCAGCCTCTTATTGACACAAACTTACATTCACGTGCACTTGTAGAAATTGAATCCCGTAACAGGATGAGGGTCTCAAAATTGAGGTAGGTAAGCGCCTAAGAAACAAGAGAATTAAGAAATAATACTTTCTTCAAACTCCTAGAGTTCATATGTATAATTACGTTATAACGGTCTCATTGAGCAAACAAGCGAGCGGGAGAGTCGGTTCCTGGGAAATCCTTATCTGGAAACAGATGGGATGCTTCAGATACAGCATTGCTGTTACCCCAGCGTTAGTCGCTGTTCTAGGCTGGAGGCCGGTGACGAATGTTTACAAAAACTACATAGCTAAGTTGAATTTATCCGCTGACTGGAGAACTCTAGCGTCCGGCTTCTTTGAGCGATTTTTTTCGTGGTTTCTCTGATCAATACCAGACCAATGCGAGAGAACGTCCCTAGCAAACGGGACATGCAACGTGCGCGATCTGGTCCAATCATTCTCAGCCTCTTATTGACAAAACTTACATTCACGTGCACTACACTTCCACACTTGTTGGGAGAACAGTCGGGAGCTCAGAGCTTATCCCGGCTGGGGTGGTGTCCCACTGGTGGGAGATACTGGTTGAGAAAAACCGCAGTATCCGACATAGGTCAGCGTCGGATTTCACGTTACAACAGCGGCGGAATACTATCACATCCTGGATACAAAATCCACTACACTTTCGGGACTAATGTCTGTAGAAATTGAATCCTGGAAACACTAAAGCATAGAACATCAATCACGATTGAGGTGGCTGGTTGGCTTCAGAAATTTGCTAGATGTGTTTAACGACAGAGCTTCTGGTCAGAATGGTTGTCAAAATCGGGCAAGCTCGTAGCATGCCGGTTATTATTTATTGTATCATATGAAAACATCAGTCCAGAGAAGGCAATGAATATCTCAATTAGAAATTGCAGCCAATAACCCATTCTCACCAACATTGGTGGCGAGTAGCACAAAGGGTGGGATCAGAAATAACATATTCCAATGATATTACTAAAAGCAACGGGTAAATTTAGAGGGAAAGGGAAGAGAATAAAACAGTCGAGAAAGTGTAATTAGAATGAAATTAGGGGAAAGTAATGATTTTGTTAAAGAGCACTTTAAATTCTGTCATGCGTCCGAAATTTTGTAGTTAAGTTGTCATTAAAAAGAGATTAACAAGTTATTGATACTTAACGTTTTTATTCTCTTTTTCGTTAGGGCAGCTTTAACTGTTTTCACCAGCAGAGCAGAAGTGTTAAACATTCTATTGTTAGTAGCTAAGAGAGATAGTGCTCCGACGCTTTCTCTATTCTGCAAACGTTACAACGATTGATTGACAGATTAATGATTCCGGGCGCGTTAACTGCTAAGGTCATAGCTTAAGTGTAGTGCATGTTTTTTTCTCGGGAGATGGCGGTGATCTTCCCCCGCTGGATGGCGAGATCCGGCGCCGACCTACCGTCGGCTAGTGGGGTTTCCCCCTAAACAGGACTCTCCCACCAGCGGGGCACCGCCCCAGCCGGGACAAGCTCTAAGCTCCCGACCGGTCTCCCGGCATGTGTGGTAGTGTGTGTGTGTGTGTGTGTGTGTGTGTGTGTGTGTGTGTGTGTGTGTGTGTGTGTGTGTGTGTGTGTAAGGGGTGAGAATATGACAAAGTATAGGCAGGAAATATCACGCACGGTCCGTGGTGCTTTTGTTAGAATAGTGCTCCGGCATTCACCTGTTATTGATCGGAGGACGGAAAACTACCAATCAGAGCAGCCGACCGCTAGAATTCTCCTCCAGACAGCGACTGAATTCGACGTAGCTATCTCATAGTGTTGAAAATCCTGCCTCCATCGAGAGTCGAATGTCTTTGTCGAATCTTTTCCAACAGAAATTTCACCAACTGTTGAATTGAATTTTAGGAACGCTTTTTTAAACACAGCGTTAAAGGCCATCCTGAATAATCTTCACTGCGGCGTTTAAATTCTCATTAACATTTGCATGATAATGGCTCCTCCGTGGCTCATCAGAAACTTCCTTCAACTTTCAAGGCGCGGCAATGACGTCACAAACGTTAAAGTAACCACACGTAGGCCTATCTACCAAGAAAAGGTGAAAAAATTAAATTTTCTAAAAGTATGCAAACTTGACTTCGAAATATCGAAATAAGTATTTGAAATTAAGAAGTGATTTTGAACATACACTTAATCTTTCAAGCCCGCAATGGCGAGTATTTATTATTGTTCAATTTTTTGTTAAATATTAATTTTTGACTCTAAAGATATGTTCGGATTTTTTAAACATCTCCAAGGTGGTTTTGTATTTTGGATTCGGCTATATATACTATATAGACACACACGCACACACACATTTTTGCCCTTTCTTTGTAAAAAGATATTTTGTAATGGTGCACCGGAAAACGGCAAATTTTCGACTGAAAAACTCTTTTTGACGGGCCTTGGTGACGAAATAGTGGATAAATCTTGCTCCTAACTAGGATAGGCCAGCTCTTCATTCTCAACGCATTTTATGCCGAGTGAGAACACAGCTGTGTTCAAGCTTGCTTGTCTTACAAGCAAGCTTGTTTTGCCAGCAAGCTTGTCTTGCTTGTCTTGCCAGCAAGCGTGCTTGTCTTACTTTTCTCGCGCAACTATTACCAAAGAATTTCTTTTTCATTAAATAAGGTATTTTACACGTGATTTTTAATAATTTGCTCAACTATTTGTGATTCGTATATATTGGTTTAACTAGTTGTGATGTCATGTGACCTTTTTCGATTCCGTCTTCCGTCGCAACTGTTCAAAATACATCTCTTCTTCCTACGCTTTGCAAATCTACTTCTATTTGATTCGACCCACCTCCTGTAAATTAATTACTAATTAATTAATTGCCTTAGGGTATCTATTGTATATTCTTTGATTAGTTTTTATTTATTTAACGTCAAAAACAGTTGAAAACTATTAGCATGCGAAGTAGTTACGTCGTTTCGTCTTTTCCATGTGTCTGTTGCCTCTAACAGCAAGGTACAGTGCCTATACCCCGAGTACCGTACCGAAGAGTCGTGGCAACGTCACGAATATTTAAAAAATAATATAAATAAAAGATGAACGATCAGAAGGGCTTCAGACAGACGCTGGACATCGTCGCATTATACCCATCCAAGAGCTCTAAATACTGTATTGATTAACCAATTAGAAGTGGCCGTTAAGGGAAACACGATTTGTAGGAGTTTTAATCCATTTCTTATGATCGAATACGACCCCTTATGACCGTCATCTTTTATTCATTTTTACTTTCCCGCTATCGCTTACGTAATAGAGAGAAAGATATGGAATGCTGCGCGAAAAAGCGCCGAATTTTAGGCAGAAAACCCCTTATTACGGGATCCCGGAAACGAAAAAGGGGATAAATCCAGTTGCTAATGATAAAAAGGTCCTCTAATACGTGATGTAATCGGTATCCATGTTTTGTGAATCGTTGATACCGAAAAATCGATTGACGGCAAAAGGTCTTTCTGTCTACCCGCCTCCTCGTCTGTGAGCTACGTTAGTGACAAAACCATTCAGCTGATTTTCTCCAAAATTGATATTCCGCCATTGACCTGGCCGATGTCGCGGCCCCTTGAATTTGCAACCGATATTTTTATTTTGGGGGGTACTTTACATGAAGCCCCTGTACTATTTTCAAAAATTAAAAAAAAAGGCCCTAACGTTTTTGATTAAACTTTGTTATTGGATAGTGTAAAGGACGTTTAAGAAAATGGTGCACGTGTCATGATCTTTGAAAATCCTGATGTTTCGAAAATTGCAACAGTTCAAATTTTTTTCGGCATCTTTCTACAACTGAAATATTAAAGATGCAATTTTTCCCTTAATGAAATGTATTCTTTAAAGATAAATTTTGAAATAAGGTCTTGTACAATTAATCGAAAATTGAGTTTAAAAAAATGTCTGAGATGTGTTAATTCGGAGAGAAATTGCGGTATAAATAGAATGACGTAAACACTACTAAGGGCGACAAATGACGTGCTGTTCCAGCGCCACTAAATATTTAATTTTCTGTCTTCTTGGAATGGCTCTCAAAGCGCGTGGCAACTCGAGTACTGAGGCGCGTAGCTCGTGCGTTTGCACCGCGCTGCGTGCCGCCCCATAACGTGCTCGGGCGGCGTTGCCAGCTGTTGCGCGGTCGGGCCAGGGATGGACGAGGGCGGGGGCCAGGGCGCGCTGCGAGCGTTAACGGAAATAGAGAGCCCTAATGTAATTGGCGGCGGCTGGAGAGGGCGGCCGCAGCGACTGCAAGCCGCGGCCGGCCGCCATGATGGTTGCGATGCCTCGTCTGTCAACTCCCCCACGAAGTTGTGGCTAAAACTACGGAGTGCAAAGATAGGGGCGCTAGTTGCGAATTTTTACGTAACGTTGCGTAAAACGTTATTTTACACAACCACGTGACCCAATAGCGTGTGAAGTATTTTAGTTTTACCAAAAAAAAAAGACTAAGATGTGTTAATTCGGAGAGAAATTGCGGAATAAATAGTATTACGTAAACACTACTAAGGGCGAGAAATTACGTGCTGTTCTAGCGCCACTAAATATTTGTTTTAGATAGTTTGCCTCTCGTTGCGTTCTAAATGGAAGCAGTTCCGAACGACGGCGACAATGTAGACGAATTCCCACAATTCTATGAGTACATGATCTTCATTTGCATTTGTTCAACCACTGCCCGCTAGTATGCCTAGTATGCATAAAAGGCTCGGAGTGCCGAGGCTTTTATGCATACTAAAGGGATATGGTTTCACTAGAGCAGACCATTACTGTGTGTGTGTGTGTGTGTGTGCATGCGTGTGTGCATGCGTGTGCATGCGTGTGCATGCGTGTGAGTGCATGTGCGTGCGTGTGCGTGCTTGTGCGTGCATGTGCGTGTGCGTGCGTGCGCGTGCGTGCATGTGCGTGCGTGTGCATGCGTGTTCGTGCGTGTGCGTACGTGTGCGCGTGCGTGTGCGCGTGCGTGCGTGTGCGTGTGTGGGGGGGTGTCAGCAGGGGGCGGATTTTAATGAAATGTCATTTTTTTTCTTTTCACTTAAGAGAAATGTCGTTTAGTGTTGAAATTCATTTTACGTTATGGCAAACGGAAATAACCCATTTTTATAGGTAATTTTGTTTTTGCATTTTCGTCGACTTCGACTAATAAGTCATTTTTTACCTTTTCCCATAATTTTTAATGCATTTTTGGTTGATTTAATCGATTTTAATATCATTTTAATGGTATGTGCTTCAAATAATATTTACGTGATGCAACAAATGTTCTCCACAGAATTCCTGAGCACTTATAACTGATAGCCTATTCGTTTTCTTCGCTCAGAAGTTGTAATGTGAGCCATTGTATGTAATGTAAGGTTCCTGTGACACCTGTCATTGCTATTGGCAGTTCAGCCGATTTCTAAAGACAGATATTGTGCTAAAGAATAGTCCAAAGCAAAAGTTTGAAAGCTGAGTTCACTCGAACGAATGGAAGAAGCTTCAATAACATCAGTAACGTATCCAACAGCTTGAATTGTTCATCCGAACTGGTTTTGAACACTTTTGTACGTCATTTTTCTTTGGTTTTAGGTCATTTTAAAAACAGTTTATTTATCATTTATGGCGATGTTTTAGGTCATCAAAATCCACCCCTTTGTTGTAGAGACAGGAAAAACTTGTAGTATGAAATGTCAAAATATGTACATAAATATGTAATGCAAACAGTAAGAATATGTAATAAACATGTAATATCAGATGTACTATGTAATATTAAAATACACTAAAAATAAAACACATATATGTAATGCGAAATGATATTTGCGTAATGCGAAATGACATTTACAAACAAATTCCTAAACAAATTTTAAAAATAATACAAACGTTTTAAAACTCATTTAGAGTTGTTGCACAATTTGCACCAAACAACTTTCCCGTCAGTAGTAAAAGCTTCATCCTTTACTGCCGAGGACCGTTGTTTGGCCGTAGAAAAGCCATCGTTCGAACTGGCGATATATTCGACCAGCAAATCATCACTGCAACTTGCAGCATTCTCATGTAAGTGTTATACGCCGCCGAATGCCAAAGTGTCTCGGAAATTAAGGTTAAAGGCCCCGAAACGCGCGTCTAGTGATACTTTTCACACCTGGAGGCAAAAATGATCTCAGTCGGTGAGGCGCACATTTCTTTAAAAAATTTGTTGCGTCGTTGTTGACGCAACACGTCTCTTAACCCTTGTTGGGCGTTGAGCGCTTTTGTTGGAGTAATCCTCCGTTACCAAGTAATTACTAACATTACTGTTATTGAGTAATTTACTGTATTTATCGAGTCTCGTCACGTCGCAGTCAGTCAGTGCCTTTTATCCATTCGGCCAGGGGCTCGACGGTGTTAGATCCCGGGGTTCCTGGCCGGTCACCCAACCACGAACCCGCGAGTCTCGAACGTGCTTAACCTTCGTGACTTCACGGAGCGTAGTAAACGCATTCGGCTAGCGCCGCCGGCACTTCCCGTCTCTGACATTGAAGCAGGCGCGACGGATTGTAAGAGCATCCTAGCGCGTCTTCACGACGCGTACCTGGAGAGGCAGCACGGAGTAATAACGCAGAGGAAAATACTCATTTAAAAATACTTCTTTTCATAAAAATATGAAATAAAAATAAACAAAATTTATAGATTAAAGAATATTTTGTGAAAACAGCAAAATATGTAAAATATGTAATATAGTGTAGCGTCAAGTTGGCGGCCGTGGGTGGGAGGAGGAGCGGAAGTATCGCATACCTGCGGGCTGAATAGCCTTGGCGCCACGGCGTTGGGATACATTTAGACCAAGTGGACGCGAGCTTGACCTGGAAGGTCACGTGGTAGACGCGAGCCTCCCTCCTACACCAAGGACGGTCACGTGACGGCTACACTCTAGGTATAAAATCGAGCCGACGAGCTCACAGGGGTTTTTTTTGGAAACCGCGCGCGATGCGCAAAACTTTACGCCCAGGCTGGAGCGTGTCGTGCCTCGGGCACGGGTGACGAGGTCATGGTAGTGGCGCGGGAGAAGCGTCAGTGGAGGCGGGGCCTCCCTAGCTATGTGGGGTATCCACAGGAAAATACTCAAAAGTGTGTTGTCTCGGAGCAGAATTTAGTTATTGTACATACGTGTAAATAAACGTATACATACTTGTAAATGTCTGTGTGTTTTTCTCCATGACGCCACAATTGTACTAAATATGTAAAAATAAGTAACAAAAATTAGATTTTGTGTTAAAACAGCGACGAATCGCCAAGACATTTTTGAGAACGGCAAGCAGAAAGACAAAAAATATGTAATTACATAAAAATCCGGTCTCTAGTGATTAGCGTGTGTAGTAGGACTACACATTAACGGAAATAGTAGTAAAATTTTACTCATTCCGTCCTTCTAGTGATAACCCAGTCATGACTGAGTGCAGACTCCCCGTAGCGCTGCCTAAGCCACACGCATTTCTGGGGCAACTCTCGCCCCTTGAGCATTGTTAGTTCGTTGTCCTCCCTTCAGGCGGAAGAGATAAGAGCCTTGGGCCCCCTCCCCCTTCGCTTCCGCAGAGGATCTGGCCCATTTGCCAGCAGCTTAGCGCTGCCTCTTGACGAACGAAAGAGTAGTCACCAGAACACTACTACCAAAACAAACAAGAGGTTAGGAAAGAGTGATTTTTTTTAAAAATTCGTTGCGTCTACCATATTGACGCAACGCGTCTCCAAGGGCCTTAACGGGCGTTGAGCGCTTTGTGCTGGGGAGTAATCTCCATTACATTTTGCGCTTGTGGAGTAATTCTCTATTATAACTTTCTGTCATGTCGCGTCGCGGCCAGTTGTCAAGAGGACCGCCTGGTAGCATCTCCGCGTACGCGCCTCCTGCGTCACTACACAGCGGCCAGAATTGGAAAGGAATTAGGATAGGGGTAGGGTTTAGGACACTTCACAAGGATTGTGACTTGCCCTTGTGAAGCAGCCAAGCTCGTTTTGTTGGAACAAATTTCACATGAGATTCGACGGGAATCGAACCCGGACCTCAGTGGCGAAAGCCTAGCGACTTCGCTACGTGCCACGAGAGTGGCTTCTAAACAGTAATAAACTGATTCCAATGGCATTAAATGCTCGCGCATTTAGGTATGTTTATTACTTACAAGTCGAGGATAATTGGGTCGGGGGATGACATGCCAGATTCACGAATTACCCTGTATCCTTTAGAAGCTGCTTCCTCGTGTTGATAAAGGATAGAGAGCCCAGAAGCATTGTCGTAATCACTTCGCGTTCACTGCAGCGCTTTTACTTTCTCGCCCTTACTTCGTAAGAAGATAAAGTATTGTAATCGTGCGCCGGAGTACGACGTATTTTCGACAGAAAAAGCTCTTATTGTCGGGCCCTAGTTACGAATACATCCTTCCGTTTCCACATGTCGCAAATTACTTACTTCAGCACGTTGTGTAGTCAGAATCCGTGTTTTGTGGGTCTTTGATATTGAAAAATAGATTGCTCATTATTACGCTTCTCCATGAGACTTAGCTCCTCTGCGAATTCAACATTTTGCATCCTGTATAGATGGTAGTTGTACTGCAGGTGCCATTAAGCACTGCCTGCAGTACTACTCACCGGCACCAGAAGGCACTGCAGAAGAAGCAATCCCAGGCGAGTGGCCTCTTAATGGCCGGAAAGCACATCACTACAACCGCTGGGGTAGACCCATTGCAGAATTATTTCCTACGCTCTGATTATCCTGTGTTCGTGTTGTAAAGGTAGTTTTAGTATGCCAGAATTATAAACTACCTTTTTTCATTACAAGAAAATCATTCATAAAATGACATTTTACGGGTCAGGTTATAATGTATTTCTTATTTATGGTACGAATAATTGCGTCATCACACATTCAGCCAATCGCAGCGAGAGAAGCGTGCGAAAAAGCACAGATGAGCAAATCACATTGTTTCCAATAATTATCTTCGATTCTCTTATAAATTTATAATGATGTCATACAAAACAATAACGTATGCAACTCGTTTATTTATAATGCTGCTTCATTCGTTCGTACAAATTTGAAAACTCCCTTCTAACGACGCCTGTTTTCAAAACCTGTACTCCTCCAACAAAACTTAACAAAACTCGTTGCATTATATACTATTTACAAACTTCAACCACGACAGAAACATTATGATGTTTGAAATTATGTTGTGATGAAACTTTTAACGACAGAATAACTAAATTTTAGGATTACCAACGTCTTGAAAACATTCTTGCCTTAGTTCTCCTGTCTTCCCATTGGATTTCGTCTCACTCCGCCACTGGACGTATCTCTCCTAGAGCTCCCCCCCCCCTTGGGACGTGGAACCTTTCTTCAATTGTTAACAAGCACGCCCCCCGAAACATTTATACCATAGACCGTGGGGTGAGGTCAGATGATAAAAAATTCCCAAATCTAGAAATGTGTATTGAAAGGTGTATGAAATCATAAGTAATAGTCTATTTATCGTTCTTTAGTGTTTTTGTATAAGACGCTACTCACTGATTTGATACGAATTATGTGTTATTCGAAATCTATAAATAATAGAGAAGACTATTTGAAAAAGTGAAAAGTTGAAGAGACATTGATTTGTCATGGTATGCGTAATACAATGATACATGTATGATATCAATATCTACAAATACCATAAACATGAAGCCTACTTAGTTATTTCATTAATATTATAATAACTTTAAAAAACTTTGAGAAACCTATTTGATGTGTTCTTGTTCAAATTCTCCTACATTATGATACATTTATCACACCCTGAAATTTTCCAATCCCACCACCCAGTAAAAATTTCTCGGGAAAATATGGATCTACATTGTCCTTCATTGGGTTCGTCAACAAAGGTACGAACGATGTGTAATGACGCTCAAATGTTAAGCTTTTTTTCGTGAAAAATTGCAGAGTCATTTGTGTCTATTCTTACTTAAGCACAAAGCAATGCCTGGCAAGTGCGGGGGTGTCATGCGGGCCGCGGAAAGTGCGTTCGCCCAATTGATTACTAATCGATGGCCCTAAACGCCACTGTCTGCCTCGCTCCGGTGAACTGAAGTGATGCGGCTGACGTAAAAAGACCAGGGCAAGGCACGCTAACAAAAATCGGATAAAAATAAGCAGCCTTATGCAAATACCAGGGGGAAATTTTGTTGTAACATGTGTGAAAAATGCAACGAAATTACTCCTCTTTTTTGAAGCTATTATAAACTGCGGTGGCCTTTGCGTCACAAGGGGAGCTACTGGTACTGTGGCTTCAAAGCGTGGGTGTTACCATGATGTGGTTGTAGAGTGGTTGGTTTCTCGTTCAACCACGTATTCCATCTCCACCATCATTTCATCCAGAATCATTGGATAATCTGTTATTTTTTTCTTATATATTGGAAGGCGAAGGTAAATCCAACACTCGCCACAGAAAAAGAACATCAATGAGTAATCCGACTTAGGTTGCTCAGGGCATCAACTGATGCCACTACAATGTCTATGACTGGGAGGTTCTGCGGTTCGAGTCCCGACGGTGGCAGGATTTTCGACACTAGCCACAGAGCTAGGACGAGAGAAATAGTCTCTTTCTCGAGCTTTCTCTTTCTCCATGTAAGGATTTTTCATATACTCTTTCTCTCAAACGAGAACGAGAGAGAATGTTGATCGCCTTTTCCATAATTTTTCTCGTCCTTTGATTTTGTATTTCTGGCTTTCTTTTTCTTTCGAGGCTGTCTTTTGTTTTATGGAAATGCGGATAGTGCCTCTCTGTGGAGGATCCAGAGGGACCGCACGATGCTTAATCTGATCCTGGCGTCATCCCTCCCTCTCGGTCTGTGATTGAAGTTATTCATTCACTATTGCACTACTGGTTTTAGATTTATCTGAATACGTTTTTACGGAAAGCGAAAAAAAATAGAGTACGGTAATTTCACGGGTTAAAAAATAGAATGACATCGTTAATTTGAATGAATACAATGTCAATGGTCTTTGGTCATGGTCAATGGACGAACGTCCCTTGCTTTGCGTCTGAACACCAAAAGTAGCTTTATTCACAAAAACGTTACGTACAGATTTTCGACCTACTGTTTTTATCATTAATTGTTATATCATTATAATTAATTAATGCATGCATGTATGCATTCATACACAAATAAGCGCATAAATAAACTCACAAATAAATAATACAATCAATGTTACACGAGACACTTATATATATATATATATATATATATATATATATATATATATATATATATATATATATATAAAGATTGAAGATTTTGGGACAAGTGGATACCTTCTTGAAAGTCGAAAGCTTATTGGCTTTTATGACGGAGGGGCGTCTCCCTCTCTATCAAGTGGATTCAAGGACATGTGTGAGTGGGTGAGCATTTCGTCCTTTGAGGTGCGTCAATTAATTTTTTCATTAATTTCGTGAATGTAGTCATGTAACATCAGGAGATGGCGATCTTCCTTCTCTCGCTGAAATGAGAGATACGGTGCTGACCTGCACATCAACTTACGGACTTGCCGACGCACAAAAGTCTCGTCCATTCGGGGCATTGGACCGGGAGCGGTAGCTCAGTGCATCAACTGATGTCACTGCAGCGCTTCTGACCGGGAGGTCCTAGGCGGGAGGATTTTCGAGACTAGCTTTTCAGCTAGGTCGAATTCAATCGCTGTCTGGAGGAGAATTCTTTCGGCCGGCTGCTCTGATCGGTAGTTTTCCGTGGTTTTTCCGATCTACACCAGGCGAATGCCGGAGCAGTACCCTACCAAATGGGCCACGGACCGCGCGCCATCTGTCCTTCCTATTCCTTGTCCTATCCTCTCCCCTTACACACACACTTACACTAACATGGACTACGCCACCACATATCTCGGGAGATCGGTCGGGAGCTTAGAGCTTGTCCCGGCTGGTGGGAGATACCTGATTGAGGAAAAAACCTAATCAACCTCCCGAAGAAAGTGCACTACATTTACGTGACTAGTGACCTTTATAGTTGACGAGCCCAGAAACACTAATCAATCAATCAATCATTAATCGGCGATGTATCCTGGCACATTTTTTTCTCCGTTCGCTGCGCGTTCCCTTCCTTCGCGCACGAGGAAGAGGTGAGCGCCTCTGGCGGCGAGTGGGAGCACTCAAAGCGACGCCGCCCGTCCATCTCCGTGGCGCGGGGCTGTAGAGCGGAAAGCGATGCCTGGGAGCCTCCAGCTGCGCGCTTCCACTCGAGTTCAGAGGACGGAGCTTGCCAGACGCAACGGCTTCGGTGACCTTCAATGAAACATTTGAATTGGAACGAATTGAAGGTCACATCCTTCCTGCTTTATTGAGAAAATATGCTTGAAATTAACGCAGAAATGCAGTTTGTGATGTTATTCCTTACGTTTTCTTGAGTCCTCATTTCGTTTGAAGAGAGAGGAGTGGTGGGATGGTCATTTCGACGACAGGACTCTTATATCACGTCTGTAACTCGTTCTTCGAAGCGAAATAGTTTCTAATACGCGAGAGCGAATTTTTAGTTATCTCGTTTTGTCAACAACGCTCGTTGCAATCAGTAATTAAACGGATGATATTAAAGGAGTAGGGTAGGTATCTCGGAGCTCAAGAAAACGTCATATACGATTAAGAGACGACAAGATACGTATAATAAGATTTGTTTACGCCCGAATATACAGGAACGAAAAATCTTTTGGGACAAATACGAGGCAAGAAAATAAAGACTTTCCTGTAAAACATTAAATAAATTATTTTTAAGGTGAGTATTCACATAAAATGTGTTCGCAATCATGCGTTGGACCGAGTCAAGGTTGTTTTATATTAACGCGAGGGCTCAAGGCCCGAGCTTCGTCATCAACTTGGACACGCGTAGCGAAGCGTCACAATTCTGCACGCGTGAACCAAAAGGATCACAAACTGCATTTCTTCCAAAATTATTCTACCGAAACCGTTTTTTTAAAACTATAAATAGCAGAGATTGCGTTTTTATCAAAATTTCTCTTTAATGTAATTCTTATGTCATACCATGCATTATAAATATAATGATCTCTGTTTTAATATATTGGTGTAATGATTTTGCACAAAGCCTTGAAGAAGGCCCCACCAGAAACGGCAACGTGTGTAATTACGTGAAGGAACACAATAATTTTCCCCAAATTTTACGTTTCTTGTATAATAATTTCCTTCATAAGACCCTTCCATCAATTTACGCTTGTAGATAGCTGCTCTGCTTTGTAGTTTTCCGTGGTTTCTCCAATACACATGAGGCAAGTACCCGAGTTGTACCCTATGAAATGAGCTATGGACCGCACGCGGCCTTTCCTTCCTCTTCCTTGTCAAATCATGAAATCGTATTTTTAAACACGTACATTTACATGCAACACACTAACATATACGTCGAGAGATCAGTCTGGAACATAGAGCTTATTCTGGCTGGGGCTATGCCTCACTGGTGGAAGATACCTGGAAGAACCGGTAGCTCAGTGCATCAACCGATGTCACTGCAGTGCCTCTGACCGGGAGGTCCTAGGTTCCCACTCCCCACGGCGGCAGGATTTTCGACACTAGCTTGTCAGCGAGGTCGAATTCAGTCGCTATCTGGAGGAGAATTCTAGCGGTAGGCTGCTCTGATCGAGGTTTCTCCGATCAACACCAGGCGAATACCGGAGCAGTACCCTAATAAACGGGCCACGGACCGCGCGCGATCTTTCCTTCCTCTTCCTTGTCCTATCCTCTCCCCTTACACACATACTTACACTAACATGCACTACACTACCACATCCCGGGAGACCGGTCGGGAGCTTAGAGCTTGTCTCGGCTGGGGCGGTGCCCCGCTGGTGGGAGAGTCCTGGTTGGGGGAAACCCCAGTAGCCGACGGTAGGTCGGCGCCGGATCTCGCCATCCAGCTGGGGAAGATCACTGCCACCTCCCGAGCAATACATCTCACTGGACTATTGACCATAGTAGTTGACGTGCCCGGAATGACTAACAATCAATCAATAGACAACTCTGTGCCCACTAATTGGCTTAAAAATCTGATGTCTACTTACGACCTCGCGGTCTGCGAAGCTCGATCTGCGGATTCGCCAACACAACACGCCCCTCCGCTTCAAGCGGCCATCACTTCGTTCTGAGAGAAGCGCGGAGACAATGCCAGGGGAGCGTTCCGCAAACTTTAACCATATCGATCGTTTTCACCGCGAGAGAGTGAGCCTCCACCCGCAATTACCAGTGGCCACTGTAGGGAACATCACGCAAAGTGAATGTTCTGTATGATTACTTCCTCGCTATCGCTTACGTAGTAGAGAGAAAGTTATGTAATGCTGCGCCAGAAAAAACAAACGGCGAATTTTCGGCAGAAAAACTCTTATTACAGAGCCCTAATAACGAGAAATTGAATAAATCCAGTTTCTAAATTTAGAAAAACATCTATGACCTGGTGACGCCAGAATCCATGTGCTGTGGGTCTTTTTAAACGAAAAATGGATTGACGGCAAAACGTGTATCTGTCCGTCTGCCCGTCCGTCTGCCCGTCCGTCTGCCCGTCCGTCTGCCCGTCCGTCTGCCCGTCCGTCTGCCCGTTCGTCTGCCCGTCCGTCTGCCCGTCCGTCTGCCCGTCCGTCTGCCCGTCCGTCTGCCCGTCCGTCTGCCCGTCCGTCTGCCCGTCCGTTTGCCCGTCCGTCTGCCCGTAGAGATACCGATCAGAGGAGCCGACCGCTAGAAATCTCCACTAAGCGGAAGATGAATTCGACCTTGTAGAGTCGAAAAATCTTCTACTGACGGGATTCGAACCTTATAACGTCCCGCTCAGAATCCCTACAGTGTCAACTGCAATGCTGGATCTGAACTATCACAGCCGGTATGAGAAAAAAAATTCCAGATGAAATTGTATTCGCATGAGTGTGTAATAAGAAACGACGATGGTACATGCTCAAACGCTGGAATTAAAGGGAATTGAACCACAAAACCTGCGTTGCAACTTTATTATTTATTGCATTTTTACCATCTAGATATTGACAGGCACGATTTTTTATTTTTCATACTATGGACGTTTTCTGCGTTTCAAATAACTGCCATCGTCGACAGTTTTCCGGTAAATGCCACGTTCTGTTGAATTACGCGACGCGAAATTGCTCTCTTATAGGCGAACCGTGATGCATCGCATAATGCAGTCTCCTTCTCTTCCCCATTTCCAGTCAGGGAGCCAGACGTGAAGGCGGAAACGGTAATAAAAGTCAAGAAAGGAGGAAGGGGAACATATCCTGCTGCGGCAGACTGCAGAAAAAGTACGACGTAGAATGAAAACGTAGTACCATATAAAGTCGGTTAAAGCTTCAAACTGATGCAAAAACACTAATGTATCCGATAAATACAATACATATATTGGTCAAACACGAAGATTGAGCAATTAATTCATAAATTGAAATAGACTTTTGCTAGTAACTGTAACATGATTAAATCGTAAAATTTTTAAATAATTTTCTGACACCAGGAATTGTAGTACACTTTTAACAATTCTCAGAGAAACGAAACAAAAATCAATTCCGAATAACATAAAACGCTTCAACTGGCTTAATAACCTACTGGCCGAATAACATAAAATGCTAAGTGGCTCAGGTCAACGGATGAGACCACTGATGTGCCTCTGAGTGGGAGGTCCTAGGGTTCGAGTCCCGACGGTGGGACGATTTTCGATACAAACCGAGGTCGTATTCAGCCGCTGTCTGCAGGAGAATTCTAGCGGCCGGGTGCTCTGATCGGTAGTTTTCCGTGGTTTCTCCTACCAACACCAGATGAATGCCGGAGCAGTACCCTAACAAACGGGCCACGGACCGCGCGCGATCTTTCCTTCCTCTTCCTTGTCCTATCCTCTCCCCGTACACACACACACTAAAATGCACTACATTATCACATATTCCGGGAGACCGGTCGGGAGCTTAGAACCTTCACGGTTGGGGCGGTGCCCCGCTGGTGGGAGAGTCCTGGTTAGGGGGAAACCCCACTAGCCGACGGTAGATCGGCGCCGGATCTCGCCATCAAGCGGGGAAGGGTCACCTCCATCTCCCGAGAAAAAACATGAACTACACTAACGGGACTAATGGCCCTACCAAATGACGCACCCGGAATAATAATAATCAATCAGTCGATCATTCAACGAAATGCTTGTCGCAATGGGAGTATGCAGTTGCTTCCAGTGGGAAGAACGTTATTGTATGGGGACCTCCTATCTAGGAAACAAGCTGCACCAGCAGATTATAATGCAGTAGAGCATCTTATCATATCAGCTTGACGGGTGGTTATCAGTATAGGGAGATAATTTATATATTAATTTGTGAAGAGAAAACTCCGAACTGCTTTTTAAGCAGGGAGCCTTCACGGAGGGATGTGAAATTTATGTATCATATGTGTTGTAACTCTCTCTCTCTCTGTCTCTCTCTGTCTCTCTCTGTCTCTCTCTCGCCTGTCTCCTCGCCTCGCCTCGCTCTCTGCTCTCGCTCTCGCTCTCGCTCTCTCGCGCGCGCGCACACACACACACACACATATGTAATATATATGTATATATATATATATATACATATGTGGGAGACCGATTCAAATCAGGCGGATTTTTTGGGGTTCCCGGAAGAGGCGCAAGATGGCGTGGCGGCAGGACCAAGTCGGTTGACAACGAGCGTAAACAAGTCACTCGAACGCAAGTAACGCCGAGATGAACACGTTGTGAATTGTCGGGATATAGTTTATTTGTATTGTTCTTCAAGTATTTCAAGAATATAATTATCTTTTTATATTTCAACGACGAGTTTATTTCTATTCCGACTACCATTTCTCCCACAATTTGGGGGCTCGTCCGGGATTGAACTGGATTTCGAGAAACGACTAGAACTTTCCACGGCCGCCATTTCGCAACATTGAAAACATTACGACGTGCCAGCCGACGACGATCAATTTGGAATAAACGACGAGGGATTCCAATTGAAGGCCAGTTTTCAAAGTTGCGACGACGATAGGCTGGAATAAGACGACGAGTGAAGGTCATTATAACCTCAAAAAAACGACGTAATTCACCGACGAAAGCTTGACGAGAATTGATGTAATTTCGAAGATACGTGAGTAGATGCAAATAAGACAAATTGTATGAATATTTTTGCTGTTTCCATACATTTGTTCGCACAATTGAAGGTTTGAACCACGAGGCTGTTTTTATAAAATACCGATTGTAATCGACGTTACCGACTGTTCGACAGGAAGTTCGCAAATTTTTTGGAAGATGGCGACATTGGGAGAAATCGAACAAATAGAAAAGAACATAACCTCTGCGCCGGTAAAAGCAATTAAAACGTTGCATAACTTGATTTTTGAAACGATGCCAGAGGATCGAAAAAACAGAAAGAGGCTTAGAGAGTTTTCCGGTTTTACGTTCGAGTCCGGATCTAAAGATGAAGAGATGAAAAAGTCGTTCATTCACGATACATTTTCGGAAGCGGATCTGGGAGCTATATGCAGTATTCTTTGTATCAACAGTGGGACGAAAGACGAAATGATCGACGATATATGTGAAATGCTGGGAGATCTGCAACAGTTGGCGTCGAAAATCGAGACCGAGATCAAGCAAGAAGAAAATGAAGAAGACGAATATAAGAAAGGAGTATTAAGCAACCCGAAAAAACAAGATGACAAAAGGGCAGCCCAACTGAAGAAGTTGACGTTCGAGTTTGAGCAGAAGCTGCGTGCTATTAACAACGAGGAAGAAAACGATTCGGATAATAGTGATGATGCGCGCTCTGTCGCTTCTGTACGTACGCAGCCAAAGTTTTCATTGACTTTTCGTGATATTGAAGGTTCACTCAAGATCTTCAACGGTAGTGATGGATATCCAGTAAAAAAATGGATCACTGATTTCGAAGAGACAGCTGTTTTGATGGGCTGGGACAGTCTACAAAAGTTTGTTTTTGCTAAGAAATCACTCGAAGGCCTAGCCAAACTTTTTATCCAGGGCGAGAAAGGAATCACATCGTGGACCGTCCTGAAAAAAGCTTTGAAGGAAGAGTTTGATGTTAAGACAAGCACGGCAGAAATTCATCGGTTGTTGAATCGACGAAGGAAGAAAAAAGAAGAATCTTTACAGGAATACTTTCTCGTCATGAGGAGATTGCTAGCCGAGGTGATATAGATGACGAATCATTGATACAATATATAATCGACGGAATTGAAGACGATTCAGGAACGAAACTTCTGCTATATGGAGTAGACAACATAAAAGAATTCAAGGTCAAGCTGAAACATTACGAGATGGCAGTGATGAAGGTCCAAACTAAGAAGACAAACAAGAATGATCACAAGTGGAACTCGAAGAATACAGATGAGAAAGACAAGAAGAACGACGATGGTAATAAATCGAAGGGCACTTCTCAGGACGCGGACAAGCGATGCTACAATTGCGGTGGTACCGGACATACTTCGAGCAACTGTAAACACAAAGAAAAGGGTAAGAGGTGTTTCAATTGCGACGCTTTTGGTCACATTTCAGCTGATTGCCCAAAGGAAAGGAAACCGCGACAGTCGAAAAGCATGAGTGCCATTGTAAGGAACGCGAATAATTGCAAATTTAAAGAAGTACAATTGGCTAATCGGAAGGTAAAGGCGCTCATCGATTGTGGAAGTCAAGTTAGCTTGCTGCGACAAGACATTTACGATTCACTGAGTGCTCCGAAACTAGTCAAAACGGATATGGTCCTGAGCGGATTTGGGAAGAACTTCGTGTGTCCTCAAGGATACTTTTCAACAACTGTCGTCGTTGATGGTGAGCAGTTTACAACAGACGTATACGTGGTTACAGCAGATACCATGAAACTCGAAATGGTCATTGGAAACGAGCTTCTTGACCAAGCGGAAGTGCTCATAAACAGAAATGGTGTCACCCTACGGAAACCAAAATTAGAAGCTCACATCATGTGCATCCAGGCCGTAAATAAAGAAGAATTGGATATAGGAGATTCGGTCAAAAGCGAGATAAAAAAGGAAGTTCAAGGTTTAATAGCAAACTATGTTCCGGAGAAGACCAAATCTGTTGATGTCAAGATGAAGATCTTAGTGAAGAATGAAGAGCCAGTTCACTGCGGACCGCGACGACTTTCGCCTCGAGAAAAAGAAGTGGTGGACAATCAAGTGCTAATTTGGATTCATGACAAAATAATAGAACCGAGTTCATCAGAGTATGCCAGTGCAGTAATCGTGGTGAAAAAGAAGAACGGATCATCAAGAGTTTGCATTGATTACCGCAGGCTGAATAAGATCGTGGTGAAGGACCGCTATCCTTTACCCCTTATCGACGATTTGCTTGATAAATTGCAGGACGCCCGAGTTTTCAGTACGTTGGACCTCAGAAACGGATTTTTTCATGTGGACGTCGAAGACAGCAGCAGAAAATACACGTCATTCGTGACTCATTCAGGACAGTTCCAGTTCTTAAAGGTACCGTTTGGATTTACAAATTCTCCTGCAGTATTCCAACGGTATATAAATAGTGTATTTTGGCAACTAGTGAGGGACGGTGTTTGCTTTGTATATATGGACGACATCATTGTTCCCGCTAAAGATGATGAAGAGGCTCTACGCAAACTTACGTTGGTATTAGACGTCGCCAGGGAATACGGTCTACAATTGAACTTTGAGAAATGTCAATTTCTAAAGAGAAAAGTTGAATACCTGGGATATGTAGTCCAGGAGGGACAAATTCAACCTTCTCCAAGCAAGACATTGGCTGTTCAAAATTTCCGAGAACCAAAGAATATAACCGGAGTGCAGAGTTTTTTACGTCTAACGGGGTATTTTAGAAAGTTTATCCCAGATTACAGTACAATCGCGAAACCAATGAGCGATCTACTCAGAGATGATACAGAATTCCGATTTGGTGCTGAGCAAAGAGAGGCTTTTCAAAAACTGAAGGATAGTCTATCATCTGACCCTGTGTTGAAGATTTACAATCAGAAGTACGAAACCGAATTGCATACAGATGCAAGTAAGTATGGCTATGGAGCTGTATTATTACAGAAATTTCCGGACGACGAAAAGCTACATCCAATCTCTTATATGAGTAAGAAAACAACGACGCAAGAGGAAAAGTACAGTAGCTATGAGCTCGAAGTTTTGGCCGTTATAAAAGCATTGAGGAAATTTAGAGTCTATTTACTGGGAATATATTTTAAAATCGTTACTGATTGTGCAGCCTTCCAGAAGACTATGAGCAAAAAGGACTTATCACCGAGAGTCGCTAGATGGGCCTTAGCTCTGGAGGAATACTCATACACGATAGAACATCGACCAGGACACAGGATGAAGCATGTAGATGCTTTGAGTCGCTGCATGACTATAAATTTCAACTTTGCTGATAGCTTGACTGCGCGGATCAAAAGGACACAAGCCGAAGACGAAGGGTTGCTCGCTATAATGAGCATCCTGAGGGAGGGCAAGTACGACAACTTTGTGATGAGAAGTGGACTCTTATTCAAATTTGAAGACGGAAAAGAGTTACTGGTTGTTCCACGCGCCATGCAACAGGAAATAATAAAAACTGCACACGAAAAGGGTCATTACGGAAGCAAGAGGACTGAAGAGGAAGTGAAACAGGAATTCCACATTCCAGGACTAGTTGAGAAAACGCGTCGAGTCATATCCAACTGTGTAACATGTTTGATAGTGAATCGCAAATCTGGAAAGAAAGAAGGACTTTTACACCCGCTGTTCAAGGAGAGTCAACCGTTGTATACCTATCATATGGATCACATCGGCCCACTGAAGTCTACCAACAAGGGCTACAACCATATTCTAGTGATCGTCGATTCATTCACGAAATTTGTTTGGCTCCACCCGGTAAAGACAACGAAGACGAGGGACACAATTTCAAAGATGGAACTTCAGAAGACTACGTTCGGTAATCCTCTTCAAGTGATCACTGATAGAGGCACGTCTTTTAGTTCACAAGAGTTCCAGGACTACTGCACGACGGAAAGAATTAAACACATAATGGTAACGACGGGCTTGCCCAGAGCCAATGGGCAAGTTGAGCGTCTCAATTCAACGATTGCTTCTATCATCGCGAAACTTTCCATTGACGACCCGGAGAAATGGTACAAAGTGGTACCAGCTGTTCAACGGGCCATGAATTCTACCTATAACCGGAGCATTGGAAGGACGCCATTCGAACTTATGACTGGCGTAAGAATGCGCAATCCGACTGATATTCGTATCAAGGAGTTATTGGAAGAAGAGCTAATTAACAATGTCGAAGAAGAACGCAACCTTATACGAGAAGAAGCTAAAGCACAGATTTTCAAGGTTCAGGACGAAAATCGCGCTGATTTTAATAAGCGTCGTAAGGAAGCTACAGTATACAAAGTCGGCGATTTAGTGGCTATCAAGCGGACGCAATTCGGGCCGGGTTTAAAACTCAAAGCCAAGAATCTGGGTCCCTACCGAATTACAATGGTCAAACCAAACGATACATACGATGTCAGCAAGGTCGGAGATAACGAGGGGCCACGAACCATAACTACGTGTGCCGAGTATATGCAAGCTTGGCCAGACGGATACTCATCATCCGAGCCGGATGATAGTCAGGACGGCCGAATGTGGGAGACCGATTCAAATCAGGCGGATTTTTTGGGGTTCCCGGTAGAGGCGCAAGATGGCGTGGCGGCAGGACCAAGTCGCTTGACAACGAGCGTAAACAAGTCACTCGAACGCAAGTAACACCGAGATGAACACGTTGTGAATTGTCGGGATATAGTTTATTTGTATTGTTCTTCAAATATTTCAAGAATATAATTATCTTTTTATATTTCAACGACGAGTTTATTTCTATTCCGACTACCATTTCTCCCACATATATATATATATATATATATATATATATATATATATATATATATATATATATATATATATATATTAAATATCATATAGCATGCGGATGCGTCCCTCAACACGTTGCAGCGAACTTCTCTCAGACATAACTCGAATATTATGCGTTTTAGTACCTTACAGCCAGATTTTTATGTCCCACAGGGACACAAGGTTTGTTTTTCTATCCCATAACCTACAAAATGTTATTTTTTTAGACGTGTACTTTTTAGATATTCGTAGCTTAGCGTTTAAGGGAAAAGTAACTTACCCTATATTTGAATTTGTGACTTAAAAGCATATAGTTTTCAGAATATTTTCTTTTGGAAGATTTTGCTCTGTTGGCGGTTGAGGTTACGACACCAGTTTCTGTTGCATTTCTTAGCCATGCGGGGAAGGTAGGATGCAAATGACCCCCCCCCTGTTAGTGCGTCACTGATATTAATGCAAAATAATGTGATAAAATGATACAAAAATCAGTCATTGTGTTAAAGCTGAGCTTACTAAATTTTATTTATTTGTTTGTTCGTTTGTTTATTTGTTTGTTTGTTTTTTGTTTATTTATTTGTTTGTTTATTTATTTAAGGCTGCTATAAAACAGGTTAGGTCATGACCAACCACTCAAAGTTCTTTGTTTACAACTTTAAATATAATTTAATAATTGAACTTAGGTTGAAAAATATAGTATTTCAGTATCCTTTACGTGTACCAACATACGAAATTTTCTTACGTGTTCAGCTGGTTTAGTTTGTTACGAAAAACCTGTCGGTGATACGCAACCCGCATTACAGCTCGCTTACGGCTCTCCTTGGCAACGAGGAACAAGCGGACGTGGTAGGGCAGATTGCGGCGAGGCAAGATTGGAGCGGGTCGGCGTGTTGGTGTCGGGAGAGATGGAACAGGCAGGTTGTGGTAGGATTAATGTATTCGTTTATAATAAATAAGGGGCGCCTATTTTTTCTTCTGAAAGTTCTGCAAAATCCCAAAAGATGCAACTAGTAATTGTATGTTCTTTTACTTTAAATTTTATTATATGAGGAACTTGGTAGACAGAGGTTGAACATCTGAGATTTTTTTCTGTTGGTGTGTAAAGGAAAAAATGCTATCATAAGCTCATTTTTTTGTGATCAGGGCACGCAAAATAAAGTTCAAACATTTCAAATACTATAACTTTTGATCATTAAAAGTAGCAAAGAATAACTCATTTTAAATAAGTTAAATTTCGATAAATACAGCTATATAGGGTATTGCTGTAAAATTATAAGTTCAGGTGAAAAATATAAAGTACATCGAAAAGCGTTAGGCAATAAACTTTTTATTTTTTATTTTTGGCAGCAAGTAACATGAAAGTTTTTAGGAATTGAAGGATGGATAGAAATCACATCTTAAGCCACTTTACCAGCTTTCAGTGTGAATATAACTTTTTGGCTCTGTTGCACAGTATTAGATAAATATGTGACTTTACTGTTGTGTTTGGATTGGCAAAGATGTACATGTAAAAACGTTCACAGATCTACTAGATGTGCGAGGTGCAAGAATGAGCTTGCAAAAAGTAGATATTTTTATTTTTCGCATGATATTTAGTAAAACGTATAATTTGTATATTTGTCGTAACACCTAATCAGTGCCTGACTTTTGACTTCTGTGCGCCTCAAAGCTTTTTAGCGCCCTTTTCATTTGCTTTTTTTAAACATTAGAGCTATTTATTATATTTTGAATAAAAAAATATTGTACGATATTTGGTACCGGCGCATGTATATTTGTACGTATGAATAATTGATTATACGTATAAATAATTCTCAACGCGGTATTGATTTAATAAATATACACTATTTTTGTATTAATTTTATCTGTATATATCAATGGATATATTTTATTAATTAACAATTTCTTTTGTTACAAATATGGAAAGAAATATTTCTATGAAGAACATTCAAAAGTTCACCTTGTGCAATTTTGAATCCGTTGGATTCGTTCGCCCCCAAAAATTGCGCGTCCCAGGCTGCAGCCTACTCAGCCTGTTCGGTAATATGGCACTGCACCTAATAGTTTAGTCTTTTTAACATCACTAAACATTTTAATTTAAAATTATCCTCATTCAAAACCAAAGTCATGGGTTTTAAAGGAGTCTATCTGCTTTGAGCAAAGATTGAAATAAATAATAACGTAATTTAACAAGTCTTTAATTTTAATTATCTGGGATACAATACAGCCTATGATCATTCCAAAGACTTACAACAAAACTCTAAATTCCTGCAGCTACTTGGTGCAATGAAGCAACATCTGCTAAAGAAAGTAAGAAAAGAAATGTCTGTTCTTAAATTCTATGGAACTATAGCGGTTCCAGCCCATTTGAATAGTTCAGAGGCATGGACAATAAAAACCCAATAGAGAAAAAAGATTGAAGCAGCAGAAATGAGGTTGCTGATACTCTTTGAGGGATACTCTTTGAGGGATACCCTTTGAGGGATACCCTTTGAGGGACCGCAAGGAAAATGTAGACATTAGGTCAGAACTTCAAGTTTGCAATATATGCCAAATGTTAAACTCACAAATATGGAAAGAAATATTTCTATAAAGAACATTCAAAAGTTCGCCTTATGAAATGTGGGTCCTAATAGTACCCACCATCTTCAGAGAATGGATAGTTCGCGCATCCCTTTTCAAAGTTTTGGATACAGACCGCAAAGCAGAAGAAATGTAAGACGTCCACGACTGCGATGGAATGATCAAATGAAACTCCTGGAGACGGAACTGGCGTAAAGGCCTAATCCATGGTGTATACGACGATGATGATGACCTAACAGCGAAAAACGAAACAAAGAAAAATACATCTCAGCGTCTTGACAAATTTCTTCAGGACTGAACTCAGATAAACTGGATGATCGCATCTTTTACGAAACGATTACAAACGCTGGGACCGAGAGAGATGGCACCAGTTGATGTCACTGCAGTGCCTCTGGCCGGGAGGTCCTAGGTTCGAGTCCCGACAGTGGCAAGATTTTCGACACTAGTTTGCCAGCTAGGTCGAATTCAGTCAGTATCTGGAGGAGAATTCTAGAGGCCGCCTGCTCTGATCGTTAGTTTTCCGTGGTTTCTCCGATCAACACCAGGCGAATGCCGGAGCAGTACCCTAACAAACAGGTCACGGACCGCGCGCGATCTGTCCTTCCTCTTCGTCGTCCTACTCTCACCCTTTACGCACACTTACACTAACATGCACTACACTACCACAGATGCCGGAAGACCGGTCGGGAGCTTGATAATTTGTCCTTGATAATAAAAATTGGTTTTGGAAAAACGGATGTCTATCCGTCCGACTGTCTGTAAATAAAGCTTGCAGATACACTGTGAGATGGATTTTCAGTAAAATTTATATTTCCCGATCGATCTGGACGAAGTCCCGGCCCCTTGAATTGAAACGGGTTTTTTAATTGGGAGCGGAGGTCCTTCTCGTGAAGGAACAGTCACATTTTCAATATTTTCTTAAAAATCGCTGCAGATGTGTACCTATCCAAAAGACGATTGTGATACATGAATACCCTCACAAGGTGATTTAAAATGTTGGGGAGAAGATGGCAAGAAATGTTTACTTTCCCAAAATACTGAGCTTCCTACGCCTACAGGCCTAAAAATCTACTGGATTCACATAGAGATGGATATATTTAGAACGCGGAACGCAAAGACCATGATAGGTGAAAAAACCTTTTTTTTCTTCAGCATGGTCACCACAATCGACCTGTTTCGCCCCTTGACCCGATCTTGTCAGTCACGCGATCGCCTATTTTGGCCTTGGAACCGCGCGTAATTTTCGGGCAGCAAATCAAGTCCACCTGCATGATGGAGATCGCAAGAATTGTTGCGCACCCTTGAAACTGCGATATTAATTGTCAGACCGCTTACCTGGGAACCTTCACTGAAACGATCTATTCACTACGACCCTACCTTCACTGAAACGATCTATTCACTACGACCCTACCTTCACTGAAACGATCTATTCACTACGACCCTACCTTCACTGAAACGATCTATTCACTACGACCCTACCTTCACTGAAACGATCTATTCTCTACGCCCCTACCTTCACTGAAACGATCTATTCACTACGACCCTACCTTCACTGAAACGATCTATTCACTACGACCCTACCTTCACTGAAACGATCTATTGATTGGTGATTTCGGATGCAAACGATGCGTACAATTTATCCTAGAATGCTATTGAAATGTATCGCTGGTTAGTAGTGATGAATAAAATTTACACACTCGAAAAAAGAACATTTCAACAACGAAAATGTAAATTAGGCGATTAAACAATATCGGTCGTTTATATGCTTAAGGTTCCATCTCAGTGATCATAGCTTAGGTGTCTCAGGGCATCAACTGATGTCACTGCAGTGCCTCTCTGACCGGGAGGACCTAGGGTTGAGTCTCGACTTTTGCAGGGGTTTCGACACTAACCTTTCATTTAGATTGAATTCAGCCGTTGTCTGGAGGAGAATTCTAGCGGGCGGCTGCTCTGATCGGTAGTTTTCCGTGGCTTCTCCGACCAACACCAGGCGAATGCTGTAGGAGTACCCCAACGAAAGGGCCACGGACCGCACGCGATCTTTCCTTCCTCTCCATTGTCCTTTCCTCTCCTTTTACACTTACACTTACTCATACAATACACGTACAACACACATGTTGGGAGACCAGTCCTGAGGTTTGAGCTTGTCCCGGCTGGGGCGGTGCCTCGCTGTTGGGAGGTACCTGGTTGGGGAAAATCCCGCTAGCCGACGGGTAGGACAGCGCCGGATATAACCATCCAGCGAGGGAAGTTCAGCCAACTTCCGATGAAAAACATGCACTACACTTACAGGAATAATGACCTTATCAGTCGACGCGCCTGGAATCACTAATCACTTAATCAAAACATCAAAAGAGTAAATATTAAACTTCTAGGATATGGAATCTCGGCACTCTACTTCAGGGATGCTCTATTCAAAAACATATGCAGTGACTATATTTTACCCATCACAAACATTTTCGGATAAAATCTCGCAATTTAATGTCTACATTGGACGGCGTCCACCTTTTTGAAAACGTTTATAATCGCGACCTTTGGCCCTTTGACCTGACCTTGTCAGACACGCGATCTCAGATTTCGACCTCAGAACACGAAATTCCACCCGCAACAAATGGAGTCGACCTGGATGTTCTAGATCGCGTGCAGACACACGTATTCAACGTGCAAAACCACAGTATCTGGCAGCGGAGCCGAGAAAGGGAATTTCTACAAATTTAAAATGAATCTTCCAAGATTCGTGGAAGTGAGAAAATGTTCTGTTAAAGATAAGACGAATGTGCGTGGAAAAAGTAATTAATCTTGAACCCCAGTATCAAACGTTCTGGCACACGATGAAAGCAGGAAAGGGGTTAAAGGTGACCTCTCTGTCGGATGGCATGTGCAGGATTAATTCCAGCAGTCAGAACTAATTTCTGGCTGGTAATTTGGTTCCAGAGTGGTAGCGTGGCAACTGTCGGGAGCATGGCAGTATAATCTATTTCGAGCAGAAATGTTTAAACAAAATGAGTCTGGCTTTCAATAGGTACTCATTTTCAGTTCTTTTAATATTTGGATACTTCGATTAAGGAAAACTTACAACGTTGGGTGTCAAACAACGACATAGTTAACTCTAACGCTTATGTTTGTAAAACTCCACATACATATAACAGTTTACAATAAGCTTTAAAAAATCATACCACCGAATTAAAAGCTCTTTTCTACACTAGGAAAGCAACGATTTGCATGATGTGGCGGACGAATTAATCTCCTGTATTTTACTTTTTTCTGCACCTTCATTCATTTGCTGACATTTAATAATCTGTGAGATAAAAATCTATTCCTGTTGACCTATATAAACCTCTAACTCTATATAAACGAGCCATTTCTGCAATAGATGCAGAAGAAAAGTGACTTATGGAGCCTTGCAACCCCGTTCCCAACAGCCTGTTGTGGGTAATGTCGACTTAATGTCGGTCACCGCTTTATTCGATAGAAAAATCTCGTCCCTGAATGTGTAATACTATCCAAATTTTGAATAGATCATTTGTATTATACTTTCCAAATTTTGAGAGATGTTCTGTGTAATCTATCTTTGTAATCTTTGTACCCAATCCCACATAGTCAACCTCTAGCGGCATTTAATGAGCTTCTTGTGAATGACGGTAGTGAGTACTTGTGTTGAAAACCAACGTTCTTTCTAACCAAATTTCACAAAAATGGGGTGGTTAAACTCAATATATTATCAAATTGTTAGAACATTTAAAAATCGAGACAAAAGGTAAATTCTTCTTATTTGATTAATTAATGAAGCTGCACTGCTCTTAATGAAACTCTGGCAAAACACAGAAAAATATTTATGGACTCTTTTTCATGGAGCAGTGTACTTGCAATTTGTACTTCAACATCACCAATGAATGAGTTAACTTCCTTCCTAAATAAATGGAGAACTTTCCAGTTGAGATATTACAAAACGAATCTGTGATGTTCATATAGAATCAACAAAATGGTGATTGAGATATTTCATATTTCAATGCCTTTCCTGTTCAATGTAATGCCTTTGTTCGTGTTCTGATAGCATTGCTTCTCACGGTAACTGATACTACGAAACAAGGAAAAAAAACTTTCTAGGGGGATCATTAGATCTTCTCGGAAGGGGCTTGCAACCTTATATTATTTTCTATTCCTGACTTATAAACGTATCACATTTTCATAAAAAGGATTTTCTAGGCTGCGAGTTCACAAACTTTGAGCCCTAGAGTTGCAAATAGTTAACAAGATAATGACTATGAACAGATCAAAAGACCAGTTCCCAGAATCTTTGCATAACGATGTGAACGTTCGTGATCAGGATTAATTTATGTAGAACTAAACAAAGCGGATCAGAGAAGCTGCGTTCGGGAATTACCCTCCAACCAATTAACTGAACATTGTTTGTCTTCAATATCTACTCCATTCTAGCTCATCGTTTCGTGAACCGTGTCTTTAATAACACTTTTTTCTCTGATTTGAAGATAAAAACTTACCTTACTTCTTAAGACGAGAAAGTATTGTAATCATGCGCCGCAAAACGGCGAATTTTGGACTGTAAAACTCTTGAGTGCAGGCCCTGGCGTAAATCTGGTTTGAATATGTAGAAAATTACCTCTAACGCGTTATGCAACCAGAATTCATGTTTTGGGGGTCTTTGATGCTGAAAAATGGATTTGATGGCAAAACGTGCATGTCTGTTTGTCTGTGTTAACGCTAGCATCTAAACCGTTGAGATGATTTTCTTTAAAATTGATATTCTCCGATCAGTTTTTACGAACTCGAGGTTTTGAAACGGATATGCTGGTTTGGGAGGTACTTTACAGAAAACCAAAACAATATTTTCAAAATTTTCTCAATACCTCAAAATGTTTAATGAAATTTGTCTCGGGTTAGCGTGGAAAACTCGCATGGGGAATGGGATGAGTCTCATTTTCGTTAAAATTCCTGACTTTTTGAAAATTACAAAAGTGCAATTTTTTTCGGCAACTACAATATTAAAGATAGAGATTTTTTCCTTAAGATCTGATCTGGAAAGACAGATCTTGAAATAAGGTCATGTACAATTTTCCTAAAATATGAGCAGCTTTTGCATAATATTGCGTGAAATTCAGGCAATTTTTAAACATTTGTTTTTCTCAAAAACCGCTCCAAACTTTTCTGTAGATTGTCTCCTATGTATCGCCACGAATGTATCAAAAGACGGTTTATAAATTGATGATGGTCATATTCTCGGCGAACTCTTAGTATTTTCGAAAATTGCAAAAAGTTAACGTTGCAAAAGTACTACATTGAAGGTAGAGATTTCTGTACGTGTTTTTACAAAATTAGTAGTTTTCAAGTAATTTCTGCTTGAAGGTAATGCAAATTATTTTAAAAAATGCATAGAATCCTACATTTTTTCCTTCAATTTGTTTCCAAGGATAGAACAAAGAACAAAAAGAACGTTTTTGAAAATCCCACGTGACGTACAGACGGACGTACGGACGGACGTATAGACGGACGTAAACACGGACGTAAACACGGACGTAAACACGGACGTACACACGGACGTACACACGGACGGACGTACACGGACGAACGACGGACGAACGGACGAACGGACGAACGGACGCAGGACGGACGAACGGACGGCGGACGAGCGACGAAACAGACGACGACAGACGAACGAACAGGACGGACGAACGAACGGACAGGACAGACAGACAGACGAACAGACGAACGAACGAGCAGACAGACGACGGACGGACGGACGGACAGACGAACGCGGACGGACGGAGATGGAATGATGCTTTAAAAAAACAATCCTTTTTTTAGTATTAGGGAACCCTAAAACTTATATTTCATTGAAAGTTCACAATCATTTTCCGCTTCATTACATAACTTTCCCTATTTGACGTGCATTACTTTCTGTGCGACTGTTAATAAAATGAATGAAAGCCAATAATGTGGAAACAAAAATTAATGCTGGAGCTAGCGCAGATAAAATATGGAGTGATACACATTTAATGTAACATCATGCTCGGCTTGTATTGTATCCAACTTCTTTCACTGACAACTAATAAATAGACCGCTATTTTGTTAATTCATATACAATAAATAAATTGATATATTGTGAAATGAAAATAACTATCAGCTTTACATCATCTTGGTATCACAAACTGGTTAGAAGTTACTTGATGTGTGTAAGTAATGTCTCTCCTCCTTCGGCCTATGCGTTAAATTTGCCGAACTCATTACAACTGCATCAACGTGTGATACGTCCGAGAGATAAAAGGCTCTCAAATTCATATGCTACATATAAAGTATGATGCGTGTAAGTGGAGGGCTTTATATAACAGAAAGGTGAGAAAATCCCTCTTTATTAGAAAAAATAATTAGAGATGTAAAGCAATGTAGTCATGAAAATGCATTTGGCACGAGTTGTATGAACTCGTAGGAAAGACTGAGGGATATAGCGTCGGTTGCCATGGATCCGAATTTGTTGAGAGGGAGACTGGATAGAGTTCGCTAATGAAAGTACATCTGAATGTAGGACGGGAATATTAACGTGACATTCTTTGTTTTAAATCGCAAATTTTATCGGCTTCAGGATATTGGAAGTTTGGCGAAACCTTGGGGAAAGTTCTCCAGCAAACGTTAATAGGTGATTCTCAAGAAAGGAACAAGATATCCGCGGAAGTGGGGAAGGTAACATTTGCCGAGTAATTCTAGTTACATGAATTCACAAATAATATATTAGATTTGTGTTTGACTTGAAGTGTTATTTAAATGTCCTCAAGAGAGAGGCTAACAGACAGCGACTTGATGAGTGGAAATACCGCTACAGCTGAACTGAGACGTTCAAACGGTCGCGATTCACGGTCGCGATTCACGGTCGCGATTCACGGTCGCGTTCATGGTCGTGTTCACGGTCGCGAGTGCATACGCTGTTGCGGGAACAGTGAACATTCAGTAAATTCGTAACAAGCAAACATTGTATTACAATTTTTCATGTTCATGAGTATGAAATAACAAGAGTGGTGGAGTTATGACTTAGAGATGGTGAGCGTCTCGTGAGTGTACCGTTCAAGCACAAGAAGGTAAACCTTCAAGACTATTTTGGGGAAGAATTTCGGCGTTCCCAGTCACCGAAAAAAGTTAATAACAATTCATCCTTCTAAATTTAACAATGCATCTTTGTTATACATGTTTGAGTCTGCCATTTTTATCTCGGATACCTAATGCTTTTATTTGTGACTAATATGCTGAAAAACAGTGAATTCTTTAATGTTAAGAAACTTCGCGCTATCGTGTTTTGTTGTGTATTTCCTATAATTGGTTGGTGATATAAGATTACTTTAGATAGTTTATTGTGAATTATGTACTTAGGACATTTTCTTGTTTTGTTGATACTTCTTGAATATAAACGTTTCTTCCAAATCGACAGAAAAAATAGTATGCGTAAGATTTAGCAAAGCGAAATGTCATGAGAATTACTTGGGCGTTCCTGCTAAGGGTATTTGGAACGCCAAATGCAGATCTTTCATGCAATCGATGCAACTTTCGTGCAACAGATGCAGTGCACTGTACTCCGTCACGTAGAGGGGACGGTTTTATAGAGGCCACCTGTCGCTCGCGTTCATGGCATACCTTCCTGTCCCCTCTCCCCATCCCGCCAATGTTATGTCGAGGATAAAAGCCAGACTGCCGTAATTTTGAGACACGTTGTAATTGAAATATTATAATTTAAGTGTGAAATTATTCTCATCTCCAAGATAGCTTTTTTTAAATTTCATTTATACACTTGTTGATTCTAGCAAAAGTTGAAAATGAGAACTAGAAACCTCTGTGAAAATCAAGTACAGGTCGGACGTTTTGTAAATAATTTATAAAAATAAAAGTAATAGTAGTAATAATAATAATAATAATAATAATAATAATAATAATAATAATAATAATAATAATAATAATTTTTATTCGTTTGCTCTCAAAATTTGTATCCTTCGTTTTTCAAAGTTTAAGTGCATTCAAAGAGAGGAATAAAAATCCTAATGATCTCAAAGTAACATCTACTCTACTGTATGTATATGTGTTTGTACAAAAACCTTAATGTTACCGAATACTGAATACATGTAACACCATAATCTACATCACGTCACTGCCGAAAGCTTACGGTATTTAGAGATCATTTAGAGTTATGGGGAGAATAGCGTTACAAGAACCAATTTTGTTGTATTGTTCTTCATGGATGTAAAAACAAAAAAAAAAAAAATGAACGGCTGGTACAAAAAGACGAGGTTTCGTAGTTTTCTTTTGAACAGCATACGTCTCCAAGAATTCTTGACGTGTGAAAAGTCACGTCACACCGAAGTCACATGCAAATATCGCATCGAATGGGACGTCTCTTTAATCAGTTGGCGTTGTTCACATTGGTTCAGAATAGATGGCGTCTTTCGGATATTTTTCGCTTCCAAAGAAATCCAAACTCGCTTATGTGCTTTTTTACACATTTGCATTAGCATTGCCCGCAAACTGAAAAAAATACTTAACACTGTTATCTCTTCAGAAAAAAGGATTTCTTTTTTGAAGATGAGTATACTTTCAATACGGTCCCTATCTCTGTCATTTTCACTTTCGAAATAATGAAAGGAAAAATCTAAGAGAACGAAGTGAAGAAACACATTTAATCAGTAATTTGAATATTATCACCAACTCACACATACAATTTGCAAAGTTATAAGTTTCAAAAATTACTTCCGCGCAGAGTAGTCCTTTTGATGTTTGACTTTTATGAAAATAAATTAATATTTAACACTGTTCACAATAATTGAACGAGTTGTAGTCAACATTAGTAAATACACCTCTCAGTTTAGACACAGTTGAGAATATTAGGGTTCCAAACGCTATACATATAGTTCTTTTAAGTTTACCTTTACATTTTTAAAATGTAATTTTAAGTAGGCAAAGTATTAATGGGAATTGTAGATCTCTGGAATTGGTCGGAGTGAATTTAGACATTAAAATATAGTTTCCTGACATTTCGAAATAAATTAGTGTATTAAAATATAGTTTAGGGACTTTTGGAATACATTTATTGCATTCTCAGATCTTCCTATAAGATATTCAAATGGTCACAGCCTCTGAAAAACTTGCCACAATGTTTCTGATAGGTTGTAACCATTTGTATATCTTGTAGTAAGATCTGAGGATGGAATAAAAATATTCCGAAATGTCGGTAAACTATGTTTTAATGTCTTAATTCACTCAAACCAAATCCCGAGATATACAAATCCCATTTCTTCTTCATGGTCGTGAATCTACAATGAGAAATAGTAGTAGTAATGAAGCATAAGCAATAATAGCTAGGGAGCGGATTTTGATGACCTAAAACATCGTCTAAAATGATCAGTAAAATGATCTTAAAAAGGTTTTTAAAATGTCATAAAAACAAAGAAAAATTACGTAAACAATTTTACCAAAACCAGTTCAGATGAACAACTCAAGCAGTTGGATATGTTACTGAGTAATCGAGGCTTCTTCGTTTCGTTCAAGTGACGTCAACTAGCAAACTTTTGGTTTGAACGGTTGCAAAGGAATTGAATAAAATACTGAGTAAATCTGTGGAGAACATTTGTTGCATCTTGTAAATATTATTTGTAGCAAGTGCCCTTTAATTGTAACTAAATCAACGAAATCACCAAAAAATGACGGGAAAACGTAAAAAATGGCTCATTCGTCGAAATCGACGAAAAATGCAAAAAATACTATAAAACTGTTTTTTTTCCATCTGTAACTTAACTATAAAATTGGTCATAGTATAAAAGGAATGTCTATAAATCCACGAAATCGACGAAAAATGCAAAAGAAAAAAATAAACTATAAAACTGGATCATTTGCGTCTGTAACTTAACTATAAAACTGGTCATAGAATAAAACAAATGTCCATAAATCGAGGAAATCGATGAAAAATGCCAAAAAAAATAATAAAGCTGGTCATTTGCGTCTGTAAAAACTATAAAACTGGTCATAAAGTAAAATAAATGTCTATAAATCGAGGAAAAATGCACCAAAAAGACCTATACAAGTGCGTCATTTGCGTGTGTAGAGTGCAGTGAATGTGTATGAGTAAAAGTGCGAGGGGGCGTGGCTCACCGTGGCGGAGGTGGTGCGCGTGGGCGCCGGCGCTGGACGCGTGGTGGCCGCCGGAGCGGCGCAGGAACGGGTGCATGGCGGCGGCGGCGGCGGCCGCAGCACTGCCGGGCACGGGCTCAGACGCTGGCAGGGCAGGGCAGGGCAGGCGCCCCTCGCGGCGGCGGCGGCCGCTCACGGCGCAGGTCGATGCGCGCGCGCACGCGCCCCGACACGCCCCCTCCCCCACTCTCCCCTTGCGCCCTCACGGTCCCTCGCACGCCGCCACGCCCACGCCATCCTCCTCACGGTCCACCGCGCGCCGCCACGCCCACCTTCCCCGCGCCCCGTCCTCACTCTCCACCGTCCCCTCTCCACCACGCCTCTCTTCAGCATGACCCTCCCGCCACGCTCCCTGCCGCACTCCCCCGCCACGCCCCCCGCCACGCCCCCGCCACGCCACCACCACGCCGCCCCCCGCCACGCCCCCGCCACGCCCCCGCCACGCTCCCCGCCACGCTCCCCGTCACGCTCCTCTCCTCCCCGTCCGCTCCCGTCACGTCCCCGTCGCTCCCCGTCACGCTCCCCGTCGCCCCTGCCACGCCACGCTCCGCCGCCTCCGCCACGCCCCCCGCCACGCCCCCGCCACGCCCCTCGCCACGCCCCCGCCCGCACCCGCCGCCCCCGCCACGCATCCCGCCGCCCCCCAGCCGCCCCGGCATGGCCACTCCCCTGCTGCTACCCCGTCCCCGCCACCCCGCTCCCCGTCCGCCTCCCCGTCATGCTCCCCGTCATGCTCCCCGCCTCCCGTCCGCTCCCCGCACGCTCCCGCCACGCCCCTCCGCCACGCCACGCCCCGCGCCCCGTCACGCGCCCCCGCCAGGCCCCCGCCACGCCCTCCGTCACGCCCCCGCCACGCCCCCCGAGACGCTCCCCGCCACGCCCCCCGCTAACACAACACCCCCCGCCACGCCCCGCCTCCCCTCCCGCCGCGCCCCTCCCCGTCCTCAGTGTTAACAGTCCCCTCTCCGCCACTCCCCTCTACCCTCCTCACGGTCCAAAGTCCCCTCTCCTCCACGCCACCCTCCGTCCCGTCTTCCCACCTCATCCCCCTCGTCCCATTTCCGCTACACACTCATTCGTCCAGCCCCATCAACTCCCCGCCCCCTCAGCATGCCTCTTTCTGCCACACCTCCCCCGTCTGCTTCACTGTCTGCTGCCCGTCGCTCCGTCTCCTTTTCGTCACGCCCCTCTCCACCACGCCCCCTGTTGTCTTGTGGTCCACGTTCTCTTCACGGCCCATACCTCCCCTCCTACTCCTCCTCACTGTTCCTCGTCCCCTCTCGCCACGCCCCTCTCCGTTATCCTCACTGAGAAGCGCGCGTCATCCAATCCCTGCTCTGCCACGGTCCTCTCCGACCACCTCTGTCCCCCCACCACTGTCCTCGCAGTCCCCCGCTCGCCGCTCCTTCCCCTCTCCGTCTTCCTCGCGGTTCTGTGCGCGCCGCCCCGTCCTCGTTCCACCTCCTCACCGCTCGTCCTCGCCGCGCCCGACTCCCGTGGCACCCCGCCAGGCGCTCTCTCCTCCCCTTTCCGCCAACACGGCACACTCATGCCCCCGCCCGCCCGCCCGCCCGCCCGCCCGCCCGCCCGCCCGCCCGCCCGCCCGCCCGCCCGCCCGCCCGCCCGCCCGCGCCCGCCCGCCCGCCCGCGCCCGCCCGCCCGCGCCCGCCCGCCCGCGCCCGCCCGCCCGCGCCCGCCCGCCCGCCCGCGCCCGCCCGCC